>JAWQFJ010025372.1:0-37500 GCA_034096865.1 Theodoxus fluviatilis
AACCTAGAATAGACATTTTCAAAGGCAGTATTACATATTCAGGTGTTATGATATGGAATACACTTCCATTGCACCTTAGGAACAATACTTCCTTGACGTCTTTTAAAGCATCCATACGTGATTATCTATTCAGATGATCTCACTTCTGTCGCCTGTACATATGACACGTATTGCTTGATCTTAAAGACTCACTGAGCTGACAGCTGTCAAAGACATATACTAAAATCTTTGTCATTGTTGATCATATTCTTCATATATCTTACCAACTGTTGTACATGGATTAGCTACTGTGTATTTTGTGTCTTAATTATCAATGTTTTCATTTCTTTATGAGCAAGGACAATTTGTAAGAAAGGCAGAAATGCCTAAAATTTCATCCTTGATAAATAAAGAATCAATCAATCAATCAATCTCTCTCTCTCTCTCTCTCTCTCTCTCTTTCTCTTTCTCTCTCTGTCTATCTATCTCTCTTATGATAAAACCTATTTCCATATCACACTCAACAAGATTTTGTTTTTGATCACTTGTTAAAATGATGACCAGTAAAAATGATGACAAATAAAGGCAAGATCAGACCTGTATAAAAAGTAATGCAACAAATAATGTGCACACTTTTTACTGATAATTTTTCATCAGGCAGAACAGATACAACACAAACTTACCCGTCATCCTGAAAGAAAGATTTAATCTCTTATACCCGATGAAGACTTTACTGTTGATAATGTGTACATTTTAATCATTATATTCCATATGATGTTAGCTCTCACATTTATGATCTTTTTATTTGGCATCATTTTGACAAGCAGTCTAAAACTGAATCTTGTTGGACATGGTTTACATCAGATCTCTAGGTAAAAAGTGGTCACCGTCTTTCAGTCGCAGTTGGCCCCAAGCAACCTGAGCAGCTACCAGAGGCTTCGAGTAGAAGCATGCTTTTGGTGTGGCCTATGAGAAGGACTTGTGTGAAAGGTTCATGGAGTTGTGTTTGTCTTTCTTCAGATGATGGGTGCAGAGGAGGAACTGGATCATGTTGGTGACTATCCCAACGTCCGCCTCTTCTCAGTGGCTCGTCTGGCCTCCTCAGTGCCTCTCAATGATGTCCAGGACATCCGGGAACCCTGGTCCTTGCCCAGTAAAGGTAATAGAACCCATTTCTGACTGCAGTTGCCAGAGAGTAATGTACCCCATTTCTTTCGACAGATGCCGAAAAGGTAATGTAAGCAATTTCTGACTACAGTTGCCGAAAAGGTAACGCTTCAATTTTTAATGCCTGGACACTTTTCAACCCTATCTTTTGCAATTTAGACATTGTATGCCCCAATGTAGTAGAGTCTTACATAATGCAAATTATCCATTGAAGTAGCCATGGGAAAAAACTTGGGACTCTTGAGTCTTAGCTATTTCATAAGATGCTACAATTTTCAGAGAAAGTCACATCTGGGATTACATTTTGTTATTAGCATTGTTCTAAAAATCATTCAAACCATCATATGCATTCAATAACTATCCCCAAACAGGCATTCAGACAGACGTGAAAACTTTTTAATTTGTATGACACTTATTTGTTGGATGATATGCATAATCAACAGATATGATTGATAACCTGCAATGTTGGGAGCAGGTTTGCAGTTTATCTTTGTGGACTTGCTATGTTTAGCTGTGATGCAATGCTGGTGCTGCATGGAACAACTGGCTATTACATTTGCATTGCACATATTTGGGTTTTGCTGTATTACTATACATACAGTGTTTGTGTTTACAAGTAAGCCATTAACACACACATACCCACACACACACACATACACACACAGAAACATACACACACACACATACACACATGAGCACACACATACACATGGACACACGCATGTGTATGCATGCATACACACACAAAGAGACACAAACACACACCAACACACACACACACACACACACACACACATATACATACATGAGCACACACACACACACACACAAACACACATACACAAACACGCGCACACACACACACAAACACACACACACACAAACAAACACACACACACACACACACACAAACATACACACGCACACACACACACACACACACACACACACACACACAAACACACACACACCGCACACATACACATTAGCATACACATTAGCATACACACACAGACACACATACACACACAAGAGCACAGGCACACACACACACACACACATACACACTCTCTCTCTCCCTCTCTCTCTCTCTCTCTCTCTCTCTCTCTCTCTCTCTCTCTCTCTCTCTCTCTCTCTCTCTCTCTCTCTCTCTCTCTCTCTCAACTTTTCCAACCTCTGTGCTGTAGCATCCGTGGGCAATGGTGACTTCACGTACTTCTCCGCCGTGTGCTGGCTGTTTGGCAAAAAACTCTACGAGAAGCTGCAAGTCCCCATTGGGCTGATTGACACTACCTGGGGTGGCACACCTGTGGAAGCCTGGTCCTCTTCTGATGCTCTAGCAGCTTGTGGTCTCTCTCAGCCCCACACACCCAACTTTGGCGTGGTCAAAGGAGATCCAGCTAATGGGTGGGTGTGGTTGAAGTAAAGGTTTGGCACCCTTCAATGGGTGCAAAAGTCGCAATATTAAAAAACCCCGCACTTTTAAAGGGTTAAGGCGGCTTTTATACTGCCACTTTCCACCTTGATGGCTACACAAACTCCACAGTTCAATCCTCCTGGTCATCAGACCACTCTTTTTTTTAATCTCTCCATCTCAACTTCCTGGGGAGCACGCAACCAGGCAGTGCATGAACAAGTCTTAATTTTTTTCACAATATTTTAGCTCAGCCCTCACAGGTATCTGTTTTACTCCTGAGTGAGGATAAGCAATGCAAGTTGAAGCAACTTACTCAAGGATGTAACTCGGGAATCATCACAGCTTTGAATCTCTTACTCACAAGCTGCAAGTGACTGCAGGTCAAGCATGCTAACCACTCAGCCTCATGGGCCCATACCACCATTCTCTGCTCCTTGATTCCATTTCCATGCTGCCTCTAGCTAACAGGGATGGGATGAACTCACTATTTGTTTTCCTCCTGTTACTCATTATTCCATGCTGCCTCTAGCTAACAGGGATGGGATGAACTCACTATTTGTTTTCCTCCTGTTACTCATTATTCCATGCTGCCTCTAGCTAACAGGGATGGGATGAACTCACTATTTGTTTTCCTCCTGTTACTCATTATTCCATGCTGCCTCTAGCTAACAGGGATGGGATGAACTCACTATTTGTTTTCCTCCTGTTACTCATTATTCCATGCTGCCTCTAGCTAACAGGGATGGGATGAACTCACTATTTGTTTTCCTCCTGTTACTCATAATTCCATGCTGCCTCTAGCTACCATGGATGGGGTGAGCTCACTTTTCATTTTCTTCCTGCGGCTCATTGTTCTAAAGGAAGTGATCAGGTGATGAAATCATTGCGCTCAGAGGACATCATTGCTGAACTTTAGGATGATGAGTTCAAGGAGGAACATTTCTGAAGGAGCGCTACCCATAGCTGATGGCTGGGAATGTTTTGGGAATGACAGCAAGGGGCGGAGTATGGCGGTATGGGATGTTTTTTGTTAACCCAGTATGGCTTTAGATATGTCATGCACTGGCCTGCAAAACCTGATAATGAGCAACAGAAAGATAAATATTTTGATAATTTTCTTCTAGTTCTATGAGATAAGTTATTTTACTGGTTAGAGGAACATACCTTCAATTTCACACAGAAATCAACTTAAAAAGAAATCCTCACATTTGATCAAATCTTGTTACATATGATTGCATATAGGAATGTATATCATTTTTATAAATTAAAAAAAAAATTCTTTATTCAGAAAGGGGAGTATACACATACATCTGCCCAAAACTTTTCACGACAGTAAAAAAAATTAATTATTATATTTTAAAAAATAATTATAATAATAAAAAAGGGGGAAAATATATATATTAAATAATAATAATAATAATAATAATAGTAATAATAAATAAATAATATATAATTAATACTTAGTAATTAACAATAAATAATTAATAATTAACAATTAACAATTAATAACTAATGTATATCATTTATGATACTTGTGTGATAATCATCCCTCGCAGTTGTAGTCTCACTTTTATGAGGTCTTGTCAGAAAATATTGATTGTCCATAGATCATTAGGATTCTGACTCCGATAGGCATATCAATTTTGCAAATTTACTATTTTTATCTGGGTGGTTTGGATAATGACCTGATCTTGTCCTGGTGCCTGTGGCGGCAGCAGCAGTGGTGATGATGGTCCATTCCAGTAGAATGTTGTACATTTCATGTATTAAAAATTTGTTTTGAGTGCATTTGACTTGATCCCTTTCACCAAGTTTGTTGTCACAGCTACAGAAGACAGGTGGACTTTGCAAGAGTCTGAAATTTTTCCCCCATTTGTTGTTTGAACAGAGTGGACGAGTACTCGAAAGTGGTGCCTCCCAATGCCAACTCTGCTCTTTGGAATGCCATGGTCCACCCCCTCCTCAACATGACCATATATGGCGCTATCTGGTACCAAGGTAGGTGATGCCTTGTAGTTTTATCGGCATGTTTAGAATTTTGGTCTTTTAATTAACATATAGACTGCTTTCAAGTTCCTTATGGTCCAACCCCTCCTCAACATGACCATATATGGTGCTATCTGGTACCAAGTTAGGCAATGCCTTAAAATGAATATTTCATTAATTGTACATCGTTACGGTTCAGCTATTATTCAATTTTCTATATTGTTTGAGGCATTCACCGTGTCGATGTTTTGGTGGGAACAAGCCTGAGCTTTGCAATTTGAGACCAGCTTGAACGGGTTGTTCACAAAATTATGGATGATGCAATCATGAGTTGACTGGTTAAGGTTGGTGGCGCATGCTGGTTAAGGTTGGTGGCGCATGCGCTGTGAGTAACTCTTCAGTCGGAGAACGCTGAAAAATTTAGTTGAGTTGACTCAAAGGACATAGACGAAAGCAGATGTATTTCGAGCAGCTCCGTGTGGGACGATGAGACTACACGTTTAAAAGTCTTCAAATCCTCCCCCGACCATCTGAAAGGTTGTGCCAAGAAGAACAGGGTTTCCCTGAATGAAGATCAAGCCTTTGTCGGACTCTGGAGCCAAGTTAATGGTCTGGAGAGTTTTTCATTGTTTGACTTTGAGCGTTCAAGCCCATGTCAGTTCGGGTGTATATGTGTGTGGGTGAACCCACAGGTGTGAAATGGCCTTTGCTCTTGTCTCAAGGTATAGCCTTGAGTGAGAGAGTAAGTGATTGTTCACTTCGTGGTGGAAATAGGTTTTAAGGAAACAAAATTCGTAGAATGGAAACAGAGACGCTCATGGCGTTTGTTAACGTGAATTTGTGAGTACCAAACTGCATTCAATTTTTGTTGCGGGACGGTGGGAGAAGCCCGCTGCCCTACAGTCGAAAAGTGTGGGCTGACCTGATTGATTGATTGATTTATTGGTTCCTATTGCATTGAACTAAATTACACTCCTGTTTAATTCTGATTAAATAAAATCTTTGATTAGATTGTGTCACGTCATGCAAACGTGAGATGAGAGAGTGAGTGAATGAATTATCCCGCCTTCCACTAGTGATACCCCTAGACGCAAAAGCAAAAAGATTGAGTGCATTGTGTGTGAGTGTGGAGGGAGGTGATGTACATCTTCCAACATTTGCTTTGCTTTCTAGTTTGCTAGGGTCCATCTTCTCAAAATGGTCACAGAGACTGAAGTCCAGAATCATTATGCATCTAGTCCTTCATAAAATTACATAGTTATGAATTTCTTAACGAACTAGACCATGAAAAACTAAGGAAGCCATCTCAAACCTAATACTTTCATAATGTGGTGGACATTTATCAACTCACAAATTACTTCGCACTCCTTCGTGTGTATACATGCCTTCTCATTGGGAAGGGAATAAAAGGAAGTGGAAGATGAGGATGGATGGCAGTGGGGGTGGTGGTGATGTGGAGCCGAGATATTATCAGACCTCTAGGTTGCATCATGGTTACCTTCCCTGACTTCCTTGTTTTGTTTCGGTGTGTGTTTGTGTGTGTGTGCATGCTTCATCTGTCTGTCTGCCTGTCTGTCTGTCTGTCTGTCTGTCTCCCTCCCTCCCTCCCTCCCTCCCTCCCTCCCTCCCTCCCTCCCTCCCTCCCTCCCTCCCTCCCCCCTCCCTCCCTCCCTCCCTCCCTCCCTCCCTCCCTCCCTCCCTCCCTCCCTCCCTCCCTCCCTCCCTCCCCCCCTCTCTCTCTCCCTCCCTCTCTCTCTCTCTCTCTCTCTCTCTCTCTCTCTCTCTCTCTCTCTCTCTCTCTCTCTCTCTCTCTCTCTCTCTCTCTCTCTCTCTCTCTCTCTCCCTTCTTGGGAATACTAAAGCCTTCCTTCTTGAAATGAATCAGTATACACAAGATGCCTCATTTTATGCCTGCAGGTGAGGCCAATGTCCACAACAACCAGGCCAAGTACAACTGTACTTTCCCGGAGATGATCAAGGACTGGCGACGCAAGTTCAATGAGGGCTCCAGTGGAATCACGGCTGACGACTTCCCATTTGGTTTCGTCCAGGTAAAAAGCAGTGATTAGGTGCACTTGATCATTAACTCTCATTGCCCTACATTAAGGGACGCAACCTTGTAAAATGTAACAGGTACGTTAAACAAAAGTTGAATTATAGAAACTTTTTTTGTCTTTCAGACAAGTTTTTTCTTCCTCTTGATAACATTTCTCTCCAATAGAAAATAATCATCTTTCCTTTGAGGCCCAAATAATACTAGAATAGCTCAGAATCTATTAAAACAAGCAGGCCCTAAACCTCAATTCACCTTCTCAAATTCATCCGACATCTTATCTACAGCATAGCTACACTCTAAATCTCATGCAAGTGAGAGAAGAGAATAACCATTTTGATGTTCCTTCCCCTTGACCACAATCCATACTGTTCCATATGGTCTAGGACACTGACCTCATTCAGGAAGATCTTGGTGGACACATTTTTTCTAGATAAGTTTTATTTTATTTTCACACAGACAATACTCACCTCTCCTGTGAGGCTCAGATAATGGGCATAAATATTTTTTAAAAAGGGGAAAAAGAATTGCTATGATTATGAATCTGGTCAAATATACAGACCCTCAACTCCAGTTTTCTTCCCAAATCCCTCTCACATGTGCAAGGCTATTTTTTCAGGACACAACGGGACTTCTGGGATGAAGAGGGTTAAATACTTTTGGTGGAGACATTTTAAATCAAATTTGTCTGTTTGACAGATGTAATCAGAACTACGCTGGTCGATGAAAGAAGTGTTGTGGGTGGGGGTGGAGTAGGGGGGTGGGGGGTAAACATAAAAATCAAAGTTGTTTGTTTCATACATTTAATCAGCTGTGCAAAATTTGGTTGATGCGTTTATTGCTTATATTTATAAAGTTTATTTTCTCAATATAGCAGAATTGGGAGCCTCATTTGCCAGTCATTAGACATCCCTTCAGCTTTCACATCTGAGCAAAAAAAAAAAAAAATTCTGCTATGAGTAATAAATTATTCCCATTTGTTGAGCTTTTCTCTACATTATGTGCATGCAAGAATCATGCATTTAGCTAAAGGGAATCTATTCTCAGAGAGTGTCAGTTAATGGTCAGAATGCCTAATTTTTGCATGAAATTCCATGAATGATAAAGCAACCAAAACAAGTTTAATTTAGGGTAACATGACCTGAACTTTTTTCCCCCTTTTAACAACAGTTTTAAAAGAGGCTGGATTAGATATTAACCAAACTTTCTTTCACTGACAATGCTTTTTAAAGCCTGACTAATGGATTCCCTGAGTGCTCGTAGGGCAGGGAAGATGGGACAGCACACAGTTCATTGGTTACCATCAATTTCTCTGTGTGTGTGCGTGTGTATGTGTGTGTGCGTGTGCGCGCGCGTGTGTGCGTGCGTGCATGCGTGCGTGCGTGCGCGCGCGCGTGGGTGCGTGTGCGTGTGTGTGTGTGTGTGTGTGTGTGTGTCTGTGTGTGTGTGTGTGTGTGTGTGTGTGTGTGTGTCTGTGTGTGTGTGTGTGTGTGTGTGTGTGTGTGTGTGTGTGTGTGTGTGTGTGTGTGTGTGTGTGTGTGTGTGTGTGTGTGTGTGTGTGTGTGTGTGTGTGTGTGTGTGTGTGTGTGTGTGTATCTGTGTGTGTGTATGTGTGTGTGTGTGTGTGCGTGTGCGTGTGCATGTGCGTGTGCGCGTGTGCGTGTGCCTGTGTGTGTGTGTGTGTGTCTGTGTGTGTGTGTGTGTGTGTGTGTGTGTGTGTGATTGTGATTTAAAAAAGGGTAGGGTAGGCAAGAAAAAAAAGGGTGGTGGTGGGGGGGTCGTTTGGGTTACTGTAACCACAAACTTATTTGTTGTGTGCCTAATTCCCTGTTGACCCAGATTGGAGCGGTCCGCACATGTGACCATGTGGAATGCGTGAAAAATGTAAAATATCTCAAAAGGAGAGAGAGAAAAACAATTATATGCTTCAGGTCATGTGGCTAGTAAAGATAGGATAGGTAAGTAGGGTTAAATTTTTATTCTTTTATTAGATGCCAGGTTGAGACTGCACACATAGCCTACAAAGGCTGATAGGCCATCAAACTCCCTCTTTCATTCATTCATTCATACATTCATTCATTCATTCATTCATTCATTCATTCATTCATTCAATCAATCAAAATGTATCTTTTGCTGAATATGCATTTTGACTGAAACAGTGCATAGTGCTCACCTTTGTGTCTGCAGTCTGGCACCTCCACTGATATGAAAGATATACATCGGGTCAGCAAACTTTTCCTTTCATGACAGTTGACACTCCAAAGCTTTTCTCTCTTCTTCTTTCATTCATGGTTAAAAAAAAATCATTTTATAAGATGCAAATCGACTTCAACTTTTATGTATTTTTAGAAGAAAAAACAAAAGCTGCAGATCAGTTTTCTTTTAGGACCCCCCCCCCCCCCCCCCCCCCCCCCCTCCACAACAAAAAATTAGTTGTAGTTAGTTATTTTTCTGCCAACTCTAAACTTTTTTCAATTATATATTTTAAAAATTGACAGTAAACAACAAACTGTGTGCTGTCCCATTTTCCCTGCCCTATAAGCACTCACTCAGGGAATCCACTATATAAGTTTAAAAAAAAGAGTTTTTAGCAAAAGAGAAGCTGATTTGGCCTCTTTTAAACAGAAAAAAAGGAAAGGAAAAGTTCAGGCCAACCTACCAACCTCTTTGTTTTGCTATGTTACCTTACCCACAACTTTTTGTTTTGCCATGTTACCTTACCCACAACATTTTGTTTTGCCATGTTACCTTTCCCACAACTTTTTGTTTTGCGGAAAGATGTCAAAATTGACCACCAGGCCCATTGCCCACCAAACAGGCTGTTGACTGATTTCAGTTGAGGCAGCCCCCTTTGGGTTGGTGGTCAAAATAGACCCACCATGTCTCCCTATGCATTTCTGAAGAGGCAAATGTCTAGGGAATTTGTGACTTGATTTGTGCTTGCTCTGGAATATTCTTGAGATGTTTGTGCTTAGTGGCCTTGCATGGCCTACAGGGGCTGATGGGCCATAAAACTCCCTTCCTCCCTCCCTCCATCCATCCCTCCCTCCCTCCATCCGTCCATTCATCCGTCATCAACCCATCCATCCATCCATCCATCCATCCATCCATCCATCCATCAACCCATCAACCCATCCATCCATCCACCCCCCCCCCCCCTGTGGGTTCGGGGTAAGAATTGACCCACCGCGTCTCCCTACGCGATTCGTAAGAGGCGAATAACTAGGGACACCGTGACATGATTTGCCTTTACTCTAACCTGTTCTAGTGATTTTAGTGCTTAATGGCCTTACATAGCCTACAAAGGCTGATTGGCCGTAAAACATCACCCATCCATCCATCCATCCATCCATCCATCCAACACCCACCCACCCACCCATCCATCCATCCAACACCCACCCACCCACCCACCCACCCACCCATCCATCCATCCATCCATCCATCCATCCATCCATCCATCCATCCATCCATCCATCCATCCATCCATCCATCCATCCATCCATCCATCCATCCAACACCCACCCACCCACCCACCCACCCATCCATCCAACACCCACCCACCCATCCATTCATCCATCCATCCATCCATCCATCCATCCATCAAACACCCACCCATCAAACACCCATCCATCCATCCAACACCCACCCACCCATCCATCCATCCATCCATCACTTGAGGCACTATGCAACTTCCCTAGTGGGAAGGGCAGCGAGGGGCAGAGAGACATGGCATGAGACATTACTTGTTGATGATCCTTGCACTCAAGCCATGCTGTGATTCTGCTGCCTCCAGCTGGCTCCTAATGTCCCAGACCAGACTGTGGAGGAAGGCACCACCAACATTCGCTGGCACCAGACAGCAGACTACGGCTACGTGCCCAACCCAAGAATGCCTCGAGTCTTCATGGCAGTAGCCTTGGACCTGCCTGACTTCACCTCTCCTTCTGGCAGGTAGGAGCCATGAACAGCGGCTTGGGAAAGACTTGAGGAAAACACAACAGTGAAGTGGTTAACGGGAGACATGAGTATCAGAGAAGATATTTTCAATGCAAAGAGTTTTCATGCTTTTATGCACGGCAATTCAAAGATATACATAACATTTGTAAAAGCCATGCTTTTGCTTCAGTGGGGAAAAGAAGTAGGTCATCTATTAATTATTCAAAATGGCCACCATAACACAAAATTTTCTATCTTAAAAAATGTAGAGCTCAAAAACTATATACTGCAAAATTAAGATGTTTGTTTCCTAAGATTTGTAATTTCAATATCTAAAACTTTTCACATCCTTTTGGGAAAATTCCTTATACTTTTGGAAAGGATATTCACTAATGTTATGTCCTCGAAAAAATCCCTTTTTGTAGAACATTTTGTATGTGTAGCTGCTGAACTAGGGGCTAATATCAGAAACCCATGTGTCAAGACATTGCTAAATGCATTAAGAACACACCCTGAAAATTACAGATATGTAAATTGCTCAGAATATTTAATGCATGATTTCAAATTCACAAAAAGTCGTTCAAGAAAATGATAACAAAAGGAAACACGGGGAAACTTGCTTTTTCCATCTTCTCTGCATTTCTAATAGTGCCTGAGAAAATTATCAGCATTTTTACATGTTTTTTAGCATGTTTTAACTAGAGAGACTATTGGAATTACATTGCAGAGGGTTGAAACAACTCGCAAATGTTCAAATGTCATAATCACCTGAAAATGACATTTTTACCATTTTCATACCCATATCTCCCCATGTCAATTTAATTACTGAATGCAAAAGCTTGCATATTTTTTACGTGAATATCATCTCTGGGTGTGCATCAAAAGCACAGAGTGAAAGTATGATAGAATGGCTGTATGATTAGATGGATTTGACTGCAAGGACAGCGAGCTTTTTCGTACATCGGCCCTGTAACGTGGAATAGCCTACCTTTCCCTGTCCGTCACTCTGATTCCATGTCCCAGTTCAAAACCTCCCTAAAGACACACCTATTCCGGTCAGTCTTTTCTGACGAGCAGTGAAGTGCTTCACAAGGCGCCTCTCTTATGATTCGTGTTTGTTTATTGCCTGCTATGTTAATTAATTGTATTGTATTTAACTCTTCTTTTAATTCAACTGTACAGTGTGCGAGTGTTGGAATGCCTTGTGTGAGTGTGGACTATTAATTGTAAACACCATGAGCTTGCCTATTAGGGAAGGTATGTGCGTATAAATAATCTGTATTATTATTATTATTATTATTATTATTATTATTATTATTATTATTATTATTATTATTATTATTATTATTATTATTATTATTATTATTATTATTATTATTATTATTATTATTATTATTATTATTATTATTTTTATTATTATTATTATTATGTCTGAAGATGACTTTTAAGTGGAAAATTTGTACTGTGTTGTGACTTTATTTGACCACTTTATTGTTGTGTTCTGCTGTTTTGTTAGTTGCCTGAAGTCCACCTGTCACAAAGACTTTAGAATCTGGGCAGCTTGCAACCCATCTGATGCTCTCGTCGATCTGTTTGTCAGGATCCATACATGAACACAGAGGCATTATGTGATAACTGGATCCAGAAAATGTGTAATAATTACGTGACAGTGCATGAGGGAACAAGGCTGAACCTGGGAAAATGACAAAGCGAGATATTTCAACCAGAGTACTATTTATTCATTTATGCATATTCCAGAAAAAACAGCATGTTCATAGTAGAAATGTTAAATTTTTTACAATTGTGTAAAGTTCAAGAAATCAGTCTTGTAACATATTGTGTTGATGACAATTCTCGGCGTTTGCTCGAAAACTGTTTTGCCGACATTCGCCTCGTTTCTCATGCACGTCCACATATTTCTGCCCAGTTTTACCATGAAATAATACCAAGCAATACCAATTCATGAAAGAAGTTGGCTCTGCTACAGATGGGGTGATCAGCCAATGGGATGTCTCCTTCTAAACTGTTTTTGGCATGTATACCCATATTTGAGTTCTCCCTTGCCTCGCAGACTATTGAAGGAACACATTAAAGACTTCATGTTGACGCTGCATTTGTTAAGGGGACAATGGTATGTTTCAGATTGTTATGATTGCGAATTCCGGAGTTACATCGCTGAGCAAGATGACGTACTCACATTACTTCTCTCCACGAAGGGGTAAAACGGGTACCTGTGAGGGCTGAGCTGGAAAATTGTGAAAGCTAACTTTGGCGCGTTCATCTGCAGCCTGGTTGCATGCTCCCCAGGGATTAGATGGTGTTGGAGCGATAAAAAGAGATAGCCTGATGACCAGGGGGTAAATGTGTGTGGTTTGAGCATCCATCAATGGGTGGAAAAGTCACAATAAAGAAAGTGCACCTTTACCTTTATGATGAAAAATAGCAGTCAAGTCATCCCAAGCAGGGAATGAAGCAGTTTGCAGTGTTCATCTTGACTGGCATGTCCCCTCTCATCAGCTAAAATGGCTGCTTGCTGAGCTTTTGAGGTCAACTCCAGTAGCTCAGCAAGGGTCAACCCTAAGCTACCAGGGGTCATGGGGCTACAGGACAGGTTTTTGTGCAAGAGTTGCTTGGTCATTGTCCTGCGCTTCTGTCATCCAACTCAGCTGGGAAGCCTGGGCATCTCCCTGTTGTGTTATGTATGTGTGTGTGGGTGTGCGTCTGTGTTTTTATGTCTCTGTGTGTGTGTGGGTGTGCGTCTGTGTTTTTATGTCTCTCTGTGTGTGTGGGTGTGCGTCTGTGTGTTTTTATGTCTGTGTGTGTGTGTGTGTGTGTGTTTTATGTCTGTGTGTGTGTGTGTGTGTGTTTATGTCTGTGTGTGTGTGTGTTTATGTCTGTGTGTGTGTGTGTGTTGTTTTTGTGTGTGTATGTGTGTGTGTCTATATGCCTGTGTGTGTGTGTGTCTATGTGTCTGTGTGTGTGTGTATGTGTCTGTGTCTATGTGTGTGTGTCTGTCTGTGTGTGTGTGTGTGTCTGTCTGTGTATGTGTGTCTGTGTGTGTGTGTGTGTGTCTGTGTGTGAGTGTGTTTATATGTGTGTGTGTGTGTGTGCGTGTGTGTGTGAGTGTGTGTGTGTGTGTGTGTGTCTGTGTGTGAGTGTGTGTGTGTGTGTGTGTCCACACACTTCTTTCTTTCTTTCTTTGGGATGTGATCCAGTGTGCTGAGCGTGCTCAGCCAGTGAATACACCTCAGCTGAGACCCTGCTTGCCATAAGTCAGACCATGCTCTTGTGGAGACCAGGGGCTGTGTGCATGGAGAGACTTACTTCAAGTCGTGCTGAACTCCTAAGTTTTCAACAGATCATAATGTAAACTTATTATGCAAATCAGACGAGGTTTGCCCTCCAGTGTCTGCCTTAATTAAGTCAACGGTTATTCTGTTTCATGCACACCATTTGAGCTGAGCACTAAGGCAGTATTTAGCCGAGTCTACTTAGGAGTTAAGTATGACTTAAATTAAGTCTCTCCATGCATGCGGCCCCTGCAGTTGAAAGTCTCCAACATGAATTTAAGATGTTCCGAACATGTGAATTTGACAGTAAAGGCTACTGTTGCTCTTGTTATTATTCTCCTTTCATCCATCTTGGTTAGTCTGTCATTGACTCAACATTCAAATTCATTGTGTTGATTTCAAAATAAAAATAAAAGAATCAAAGATAAAGAGAGCTCTTACCCATCATTGTCCTTCTCAGCATCCATCCTCGGGACAAGACGACCGTTGCAGAGCGCTTGCTTCCAGGAGCGCTGACGGTGGCCTATGAACAGGGGGGCTATGAGTTCCAGGGTCCGATGCCAATCCATGCCACGATGTACCTCAACTTCCTTACTCTGCAGTACGGCACCAACATTGGAACTCCTAGTGAGAGCGGCTTTGAGGTAGGAGTTGCCTCTCTTTGCATCTTGCCAGGAGAGATTGAGAGTGTTGTGGGGGTGGGGGTGGGGCTGGGGGGGTGGGGTGTGTGGAAGAAAGAAAGCTACATCACGGAATACGTTTCATGTGCATTTATAATAGATGGTATGAAAAGATGCAGTTATGTATTGATGCTGTCATGAGAAAACAGTTGCAGTGTTAAAAAAACCCACTTCTCTAACTCTTACCCTGGTGGTCACAGCATGTGCCTCGAGGTTGTGACTGGGCCAAGCCTGGTAGTCACAGCATGTGCCTCGAGGTTGTGACTGGGCCAAGCCTGGTAGTCACAGCATGTGCCTCGAGGTTGTGACTGGGCCAAGCCTGGTAGTCACAGCATGTGCCTCGAGGTTGTGACTGGGCCAAGCCTGGTAGTCACAGCATGTGCCTTGAGGTTGTGACTGGGCCAAGCCTGGTAGTCACAGCATGTGCCTTGAGGTTGTGACTAGGCCAAGCCTGGTAGCCACAGCATGTGCCTCGAGGTTGTGACTGGGCCAAGCCTGGTAGTCACAGCATTTGTCATGGGGATGAGGGCGAGAGGTCATGATATATGCTTTAAAAGAATTTACCCAAAAATTCATCATTAACATTTTCCATCAACAATGACTTGAAATTGTTCTTTGTTCAGTTGTGAGTATTTCTGGTATGGGTTTTACTCTATTTTGTTGGCTAGTCAGAAGGACGTGAGCAAAATGAAAAGGTAAATCTCTCATCCTTGAAATGTAGTTTTTTTTTAAAGCAACTCTGAGAGACCAAACAGTCCCAATTATGAATCCTGAGTCAGAGTTGAATAATTTTTCAGGATGTAAATTATCTTCAAAGCTTTTGATGACAGAAAAATGGTTCCTGAAGCAAACAATAGCTAAATCTCGGTCTCAACAAAAACCAGACACCCCCAAAAATGTTATGTCGTTTTGCTCCACCAACTACAGAAACCATCTGCCAGATTAGGCTACAATTTGTCTCTCCAGTATCTGTCTCTGGCTCCACCTGTGGTTTAGAGGTAAGGAAAGACCCATTGCATCCATCCATCCATCCATCCATGGAGTCATTCATTCATTCTTTCTTTCTCTGTCTCACCATGTTCTGTTCCATACATGATTTGTAGATCTGCTGCTCCCTGGACAGAAGTGGCACTGAATGCACCTCGAAGACCTCATGGTGGCTGCCAGCACCCATATTTGACAGCCGCATGTCCACTGTCACTCTGGACCTCAGCCAGTGCGGCACAGGGCAGAACATCCTGGGTCTTCGTTTCCTATGGCGAGAGTCACCCTGTGCCTACAAGCAGTGTGCTGTCTACTTCGTCTCCTCTTCCTCCTCCTCCCCCAATCTGCCTGCCCCTCCCTTTGTCTACTACTTCTTCATACAGGGGAACCAAACAGAAGCCGATTTCACCTTTGACTGGTCTGGTCCTATCACCATTAAGACCTAGGGTGGGCCTACAGTTAGAAAGTTTAGCTCTACGTGTGTTGATTTAGTTGTTGTTCTGTGGGAATATTTTTTGAACAAATTACATGGAGTTGAGATGAATGATTGTGGAACATTGGGGTATGTTTGAGACCCAAAATACACAATATATTTTGTTATTGCTTGATATAATCAGTGCTTGTGAGTGTTTAACAATGAGCATATTCGTAGTCATACAGACATGTCCATGTATACATTCATCAATGTAATGTGGACATCTTGTGCAATCATTTAAGTGCTGAAGTTTCTGGTAGTTGGTAAGAGCTGCAAGTAAGATGCTGAAGGCATGAGCTGAGGTTGCCAACAAAACCGTTTGTGAGCTAATGCTTCTGTAAACCATGACTAATCATTATTTTGGTTGCTCTAGCTGAGAATTGTTGAGAAAATGCTTGACTTGCTCAATTGTGACAGATTTTTTAATATATCACTTCTGATTTATACAAATCATAATTTTAGTCTGGTATGATTGATAATCATATCGTCTCATTAAGAGCATCATATGGAATTCTGATGAGTATTAATTGTAATTTATGTCGTGCCAAATGCTACAGATTTTCACTGCACTGTTCATTCAGAGGGAGAGAGGAATCAGTATGATATAATATGAGTGATGATTCTGTTATTATCAGACTAATAAGTATGAAAAAAGAAAAGAAAAGAGGACAAATGTTCACTTTTTGCAACAGCAAAACTGTCAACTTTCTATCAACTTAATTTTTTCCTGCTGAAAGTTTCAAACAGCTGACTTATGACATTATAGTCTTACTGTTGATATATATAGAGTACAATAGGGCATGTACAGTAAATTGCAAGACTGCTGGTGAAAGAAAAGGCAAGTTTTCTTCTTCATTAATTCTTCTGACTACATGTATGAATAATTGATCAGAACTGTTTAATTCATAGCAGGTATTGACAAGCTTTGTAAGGATATCATCATTGTGAGTGTTGGCAAGGTGAACAATTGAATGCTGTACTTTCGCTGCCTTCCCCCCCCCCCCCCCCCCCCCCCACACCACCACCACCACCCCGTCACCCTCCGGTTTGTGCATTAATTTTATCGGTATGAAATTTTTGTTGAAAAATAAAATCTATTGTTTGCCTTTGGGGATATGTTGTATAACTCTACCTCATTCATTTGATATTTCAAATGTAGTGGTATACCTCCCTCTACCCCCACCCCCACCCCACCCTCCACAAATAGTAATGGACACCTGAAAATAAACTTGGCTGTGAAAGGCATTTTATTGATGAAAGGCCCAGGTAGTGTCAGTCTGAGGAGACATCAGCGTTGCAAATTTGTGAACTTTAATTTGCAGATTGCAACTTTTCGAACAGTTTCTTTCTGTGGTTTTACAGTTATGACAGTGAAATGGTACATGTATTTTGAATGATAAACTGTAAGTAATGTTTCTGATGTTATGTCCCCTGTGCATTGCCAGTTTGAGAATAAAAATTTGGTGCTTATTTATTCCTTTTTGCTTTCTCTGGGATTGCTAACGAAGTATGACTACAAACATTCCAGCAGTTGAACCTAATTCTGTTGCTTATAATTCATTGGAAAAAGTTATCAAAACTTCATACTGGCTTTACTTGTGGATTCATATGATGAACCTCATTGATGACTGAATGATAATGCTGTGGAAATATTTTGATTAATTATTGATTTTATTTCTCAAAAACTTTAAGAATGTGCAATTTGATACTCACTTGAGCTTACTTTTTAAAGATTATTATGTCATAAAGCAGTTTTTTTTAAAACTTATCAACTCTGGACTATTGACTGCATCTTATGCTCTCAGTAACTGATTTATAGTTATTCCTGGAGCATGCACTTAATTTGTATAATTGGCTGATTGTCATGCAGATGTTAATGCTAATATATGAATCATTGATTGTATTGTTTTATTGTATTTATTTTATTCCCTTTTAAGCTCTTTCTAGCTCATTTTATTTTTAGCTTTTTATTTTTTATTGGATACCTTCACAGTCAAATGGACAGATGCTCTTTCCGAGCATGAGATGATGATAGATTTGTCAGTACATGACATATTATGTTACTGAAGTCCATTTTTAGTTTAAACTCAGCTGTTTACTGTTTATGTATTTTTTCACAAAGTTGGGATTTAAAGAATACAATTGATATGTTTACTGGTAGTGACAGAATTGAAAGACTCAGTGTCTCAGTGGTTAAAACTTTCAGGGGTCCCTGCTTGTCACGTACAGAAATTCATGGTGTTTAATTTGGATGAAATTCTGTACGTAGATACTTGTATAATTTGTGATATTCTGAATTTTGTTCTGTACTTGGACTGTTTGTGCCTTTGGGCAATGCATTCTAAAGGTTTGGAACAACGTCACGTTTTGGAGAGGTAATGACGTCGACTCAGGATGTTTTAAAAACGTCACTACTGATCGAGGAGAGAGAGAGATTGGAAAGGTTCGAGGATGCTGGGAGCGAGCGGCAGGCAGAGAAACGGAAGCTGGAGAAGCGTGTTGCACAGCTGGAGGTGGGAGGCGTGTCCCCAGCTGCCTTTGCATCCAGCAACTCCGTCCCTGTCAAGGCCAAGGAGGCCAAGGCAGGCGGTGATGATGATGACGAATTCGACCTGTTCACGGACGAGGCTGACGAGGAGGAATCTCGTGGCGCTAGGGACGCTACATCAATGAAGCGCTTGGAAAGTCTTGAGTATGTTGAACTGGCTGTAATGGCGGAGGTGCAGAGAGAAACGCGGAGGCGCAGAGAGAGAGAGAGAGAAAGAAACAAAAGTTTCAGGGTGCAATTTTCTTATCGGCTGATTTGGATGTGCACTATGTTTTAAACAGAGAGCGTGTCATATTTTAACATAGAGTTTTTGGGCTGTCGTTGCATTGTGGTGGGTTTCTTAATTCTTTGTGTAAAGAAGCTTCATAGTTTGGCATTATTTGGTGTGTGTACCTATAATGACAGATATAAATATTCTTGGTTGTTTTCTATCCTCAGTCCTGAAAGGTTGATGAGTGAATTTTTTGGGGCAATTATTTGTGAGTGGTGATTGTCAATTTGTACGGAGAGAATTGCTTCTACTGTTTGGAATGCCAAAAACACTTTTAGTACAAGCGTATCATTCTGTTATATCAAAAATGAGAGATAGGAGACTACTTTAAAAAAAAAAAAGAAGACAAATTGGCATTTTTTTTTTTTTTGTTCCCGGGTAAGGGGGGTGTCACGTACAGAAATTCATGGTGTTTAATTTGGATGAAATTCTGTACGTAGATACTTGTATAATTTGTGGTATTCTGAATTTTGTTCTGTACTTGGACTGTTTGTGCCTTTGGGCAATGCATTCTAAAGGTTTGGAACAACGTCACGTTTTGGAGAGGTAATGACGTCGACTCAGGATGTTTTAAAAACGTCACTACTGATCGAGGAGAGAGAGAGATTGGAAAGGTTCGAGGAAGCCGGAGAGAGAGAGATTGGAAAGGTTCGAGGAAGCCGAGGACGTTGGACCACAGGCAGAGAAAGATGAAGAAGAAGAGGAAGAAGACGATTGAATAAGAAGAAGATTGCAGAAGAGGACGGGGAGGGATAGCAGCACCGTCAGGCCCCCAGACCGACGTTCTGTATCCGTGAAGAAGAAGAAGATTGAAGAGGAGGGGAAGAAGGATAGCAGCACCGTCAGGCCCCCAGACCGACGTTCTGTATCCGTGAAGAAGAAGAAGATTGAAGAGGAGGGGAAGAAGGATAGCAGCACCGTCAGGCCACCAGACCGACGTTCTGTATCCGTGAAGAAGAAGAAGATTGAAGAGGAGGGGAAGAAGGATAGCAGCACCGTCAGGCCACCAGACCGACGTTCTGTATCCGTGAAGAAGAAGAGAAATAGAAGAAGATTCAAGAAGAAGAGGAAGACGATTGAAGAGGAAGCAGAAGAAGAAGAAGAAGACGATTAAAGAAGAAGAGAAGAAGAAGAAAACGATTGAAGAAGAAGAGGACGAAGAAGAAGAGGAGGAAGACGATTGAAGAAGAATATTAGGAAGAAGAAGAGGGAGAAGAGGAGAAGGACGTTGGCAGCACCGCCAGGTCATCAGAGAACGACGACTGCATCGGGAGGAGGGGAAGCAGAAAGACTGACGACGGAGTGGATTGGCAAGATGGACAATGAAACGTTGAGTGTTGACACGAGCAAGGATACAGCTGAAGATCCTCTGCAGGATCTCACCACCAAGGTGAAGACGTTTCATTTTATTCTTATTGTACTGTTCTGAACTTGGAGTACACCGGAGAGAGAGAGAGAGAGAGACGCTATCCCCTGTGGGTTTTTGTGTGTGTTTGTTGTTCGTCTTGTCCGGCCGTGTCTGTTTTGGTAGTGCGATTGAAATCGCCAGAGAATTGTCGGCGTTGGCAGGGCGATTGAAGTCGCCAGAGATTTTGTCTGTTTTGGTAGTGCGATTGAAATCGCCAGAGAATTGTCGGCGTTGGCAGGGCGATTGAAGTCGCCAGAGATTTTGTCTGTTTTGGTAGTGCGATTGAAATCGCCAGAGAATTGTCTGTTTTTGGTAGGGCGATTGAAGTCGCCAGAGATTTTGTCTGTTTGGTAGGGCGATTGAAGTCGCCAGAGATTTGTCTGTTTGGTAGGGCGATTGAAATCGCCAGAGATTAATTGAACTACAAAGATTCATGTTTTGTATAATTAAATAATTACATTGTTAACAACTGTTTATTTTTCTTTGTCTGAATCTGAGAGAGAAATATAACGGTTGTAACATCAAGCAACCCCAAGACTGGTTGTGACATCTGGTGACCCCAAAGACTAGGCTCTAACATATTGGTGACACCGATTTTCTCCAGCGTTAGAAAGCTTTGACACTGCTTTAGGCCACAAGTGTCCATCTTATGAAGGGTTTCAGCTCTTTTGTGAACTTTGGGCATGCATACTTATTTCCATTATTATTTTAAACCCTGCAATTTACTGCTTATGTGTATTTCATGAAATTTCGTTAGTTTGTACAGTAGTCTGTTATTGTTTGCAACTCAATAAATTATGCTTTAATGTACCTTTTGTAGAGTTTGGGTTTTTAATATTATGGTGGTGGTGGTGGTAATAATGATCATCTGCTCAGGAAACAAGTGGAAAAGGGTATGGTAATAAAGATACATGTAAGCAACGTGAATTTTGATCAGTGACATGCCTTGAAAATGAGTAACTATAATAATTTTAATCATGACCAGATTCCCTATTTACATTAGGTTGTGCACATGTGCTGCAGTGATATAAGCTGTGCCGTATCCCTTTTACATATGGTGCCTTAAAAGGTTGAGATATATCCATGAGGTCGTTGCAATTCCTCTCCCTTTTGTGGGTTATGGTGTCATCTACACAGCTGGTTTGGTTGATGTGTGTATGGATATTACACAACACAATGGAGGGTTGATCAATTTGGGATGTTAACACTTTCTACATGTTCTGGTTTAAGTCCCATTGAACATTATTTTAAATGGGATAACATTCCAAGTTTATGTCAGTACTTTATTATTTACTTGACAGAAGGTTTTTATTTTCATCCTAAACCTGCACTTTTGGGTAAAATTGTTATTACCTGTTTTGTGTGTCTTATGGAAATTGGTGTAGGGCTTTTCTTTTTCAACCTTAAAGGTGTGCATATGGATAACATTAGAATGCTTTGTTTTGTTCTGTCTGTGACAATTTTAAGCTGCATTCCATTTGATTATATGCATACAGCGTTACATTAGATTAAGCATTTTATGTACATCTTTGGAATAATAAAATTCAGTCTCAAAGTTATTTTTTCCATGGCTTTTTCATTTTCCCATGTTTGTGATCTAATCATATTATTTACAGTGTGTGTTGTGTGTGTGTGTGCATATGTGTATATGAGAGAGAGAGAGAGAGAGAGAGAGAATACACAATGAAACTATATAACTCCAACAAGAATCAGACCCCATCATCAAAATTAAAGTATACATGCATATAAACAGCCAGAACTAACCTTTGTATTTATTTTTGTATCATATGCCAGGTAAAATCAGTTTTGAGATATCAGCTCTGAAGAAAAAAAAACCCTGTGGGTTCGGGGTAAGAATTGACTCGCCGCGCCTCCTTACGCGATTCGTAAGAGGCGAAAAACTTGGAACACCGTGACTGGATTACGTTTACTGTTAACTGTTCTAGTGATTTTCGTGCTTAATGGCCTTACATAGCCTACAAGGGCTGATAGGCTGTAAAACACCATCCATCCATCCATCCATCCCTGTGGGTTCGGGGTAAGAAATGACCCACCACATCTCCCTACGTGATTTGTAAGAGGCGAATGACTTGGGACACTGTGACATGATTTGCGTTTGCTCTAGACTGCTCAAGTGATTTTGGTGCGTAGTGGCCTTACATAACCTTCAAAGGCTGATGGGCCGTAAAACATCATCCATCCATCCATCTCTGAAGAAAAACAACAGCTTAAACTTTTTTTTTTTTTCATGTAAGGCAGAATAGTAAAGTTTTGCATAGATTTCATGCATTGTAGCTGCACTTGGTATAAAACCAGCAGTAATCCAGTCACTGATCATTAAACAAAAAACATACATAAGTGTTTCTGGAGCTCATAGCAAATTGCTGTTCTCACCAACAATCGGTGCGATGCAGAAATTGATACTCTTCTACAATGAATGCGTAATAGACTTGACCCTTCGCATTACAGCACTGCGCCAAAAATTGCTCGTCCTGGGTACTATTTCCCCCCACTTTTTACAGAAATCATTCAGATGTCAACCTTGTTTCCATTTCAACCCAAACATTTTATTTTATCGAATAAACTTTTGTTGATTGACTCAAAAAGCGTAAGTTATGAGTTTTGTGTGAAATAGTCTTAGAATTGATTTAACGGCGTATGTCAGGAAGCAGAGTGCTATCCCACAAGTCTCTCGTGTGACCTCCTTATGAATATTCCGAACGGATTAGTTCCATCACGTGATATGAACTGTGCTAGAGACTCTATCGCCGGCGGGCGAAGTCTCTAGTGGACTAGAATGACTCTTCTATGCCTAACAGTGTTAGGAGCTCCTGCCAGAAGCATGCTGGGATAGGACTTACGAATCTGGGCGTGCATGCCAAAGCAGCTTGATAGGAGGCCTCTGATTGGTTGATCGTCTGCATTGCCTGTCGGCAGTAGAGCCTACTTTATCTCAAAACGGTGTCAAGTTATCAAATCGCGATATAAGGCCAGGTGGTAACTCCTATAAGCACTAGGTTTTCATATCGGCATCATCAAGTTATTGTATACAGTAATCCTTTTGTAGTTTTCGCACAAATCGTGACAAAACAAAACAGATCGAAAAGTGCACCCATGAAATGCATGCTAGCTGGAATCTGGTCTCCCACCCTTACCTAACATGACTGTTGTAAGAAAGAAAACTCGGGTACAATTTCAAACAAATATACCGATTTTAGTATTCTGTCTTACGTGTGACAACTCTTTCGTGAAGACTACATTCAGCCGGAACTGCCCGAGTTCAGTGGAAGCCGTTTGTCTTCATGAAGGGCGGAGCGGGCAGAGCAGTCTGGCTGCCGTACACGGCACACTGCTTGAGATGGCAGGGTGACTCCCGCCATGCGTAGCGCACCCCGGTCACGTGCTGCGTGCCGCACGCGCTGGTGGACACCGTCACGGAGTTGGCGTCGTGTGACGTCATGGGGGCAGCAGCCCACTGAACATTACCAGCGCAGGCTTTGGGGTCACTCGAGCAGCACACCTGGTAAAAAGAACAGCACACCTGCATACACTTGTGGAGAGCGTCACACCTTGACATAAAGAGTAGCACACCTGGATATCCAGAGGAGCACACATGAATATACATTGTAGAGAGCAGCACACTTGGAAATGAAGAGCAGAACACCTGGACATTGAAAGCAGCACACATGAACATAGTGAGCAGCACACCTGGATATAGAGAGCAGCACACTTGGAAATGAAGAGCAGCACACCTGGACATTGAGAGCAGCACACCTGGACATAGTGAGCAGCACACATGGACATAGAGAGCAGCACACCTGGACATAGAGAGCAGCACACTTGGACATAGAGAGCAGCACACCTGAGCAGCACACCTGGACATAGTGAGCAGCACACATGGACATAGAGAGCAGCACACCTGGACATAGAGAGCAGCACACTTGGACATAGAGAGCAGCACACCTGAGCAGCACACCTGGATATAGAGAGCAGCACACCTGGAAGTAGAGAGAACGCCTGGACACAGAGCAGCACATCTGGAAACAGACACCGCCAGACCTGGCTTGCTTACAACTTCACCGCTGACACACACACAGGGACAACAACATACGACAGCACATCTGTACCAATGTACAGTGAAGGACCTCACGGACGCGGAGACTGCAATTCAATCTTGACCATTTGAACGGAGCATGTCGTCCCCTGAGTTGAACATGCATGCACTGCTGTCATTCTGACAGTCATCATCATCATCATCATCATCATCATCATCATCATCATCATCATCATCATCATCATCATCATCATCATCATCATCATCATCGTCATTGCTTAAAAAGCGCTACTTCCGACTATTATTGAGTCGCCCGCAACGCACACATAATTATCAGAGGTCCCTTGTAGTAGTTGGCAAGAAGGTGCGTTTTTAGGCCTTATATAAACGCATCCAACTTTAAGCATGATTGAAGTTTGAGAGGCAACTGACTCCCTCCGACACAGGGAGCAAGTGGAGGGATTTCAACCCTGGGATGATGTGTCCTCGCTTCCTGGTCCGAGTAATAACTCCGGAGGCTGCATTCTGCAATTCTGCAGTTTTGTTATCAGATTGTGTAGGGCTTCCGTCAGAACAGAGTTGCAGTAGTCGAGGCGGGAAATAATCAAGGCAGAGACCAGAGTTTAAGCTGTCTGAAACTTCTTATTAATCTCTCTTTGTCAGCAGTTGACCAAAGATGCCTGTTCATACCGTAAGGAGACCAGGGACTTGAGCGTCGGTGTCTGTAGGTTCTGGGATCGAAGTGGAGACCACTCTGTAGTCCAGCATGTTTGAAACATTGGCCCAAGTAACCCATAACGACAAAGGAAACCGAAGTGTGTGGGCGTCTGTACAGCAGTCCCACTCACCTCGAAATTGTTGTTGTTCAGCACGTTGATGGGGCCGTACTTGTAGGTGATCTTCACACCATGATGACCTTGGTCCAGCGCAAAGCCTGACGGGTAGGGTCCCTGGAACTGGACGCTGGAGTCCCCGTAGGCCAGGTTCCTGGCGCCCAGAACCAACCGCTCTGCCACGTCAAACTTGTCACGTGGGTGGACCCTAGAATGAAGGCGCTGAAGAATTATATGTAATCATAGCGATAAAATAACTGTCTCAATAACTGAACAGTCTTGCAAATTGGGGGAACATTTCATTGAAAAGGGAATGCTTACAGCTTTGGAAACGTTAATGAAATTTGAATAAAAGTATTGAGCATCGAGTTATTTTTAAATATATTTTTCTGTGTTTTTTAAAACATTGATTCGAAAAATGTGACTGCATGAGAAAAATAGCTGAAATGGGGAAAATGACAAAACAAGATATTTCAACCACAATATCATTTATTTGTTCCTGCATATTTTAGAAAAACCCAGCATGCTCACAGAGAAATTCCGAGACTTTTTATTACAATAAAGTTGAGGAAAGCTTTTCTGTAACACAGTGCGCTGAAGAGTTGTCTATGCATTTGCTTAAACACCTTTTTGCCTGCTCCAGCCATGTTTCTCGTGCACGGCCGCATATTCAAGTTAAAATCTGTTGTTCTAGAACATGAACGCGCAGATGTTCTAGAACGTGAACGCGCAGATGTTCTAGAACATGAACGCGCAGATGTTCTAGAACATGAACGCGCAGATGTTCTAGAACATGAACGCGCAGATGTTCTAGAACGTGAACGCGCAGATGTTCTAGAACATGAACGCGCAGATGTTCTAGAACGTGAACGCGCAGATGTTCTAGAACGTGAACGCACAGATGTTCTAGAACATGAATGCGCAGATGTTCTAGAACATGAACGCGCAGATGTTCTAGAACATGAACGCGCAGATGACTAGGAGAAGTATATGTTTCCTGAACGAAGGTTTTGCAAATACTGAATGATTGTTCCTGGCTCACCTAATAAGTCGTAGCTATCGTGACTGTCCAGGATCTTGAATGAGAAGTTTTTGTGCGCGACTATCCCTCCATTGCTGGAGTGTAGTGTCACGTTATTAGTGAAATCACTACAAGGTCACTGGAATACACGCACATTGGTCCTTGATGTGTACAGTGTCCATTCTCCGGGATCTCGGCCATAATGTGTACTCGACTGATATTTCCTACATTTTGGTGTACTGTAAAATTCATATGCATTTTCCGTGGTCCAAGAGATGATAAAGAGTCACTGCGTATAACAAGCTTGCACAATAACTGGGATTCACTGAGAACGGAAGGGGTTTCCTTGGGATTGCATAAGAAACACTAGCGTACCAAACAGCCAAGGCTTCACAGAAGTGAGGGGCCAGTATCAGACTACGAAGTAAATCCGAAAACAAGAGAAGGGTGTCCAATGAATCTGACCAAGTTGCAAGCAAAGGCAGGCTTTCGAAGAGCAAACTTCTTCCTCAGACCTTTCACAAGTTCTTGTTTTCGAGGCCAAGGCTTCGGTGGCTGCAAGCGCTTTACTCACGCGCCATGTGGAGACTGGAAGTCTGGGAGGTCCATGGCCACGGCCATGAAGACGTTGAGCATCTTGGAGTTGGGGGTGATGCCAAGCTCCGCGGTCTGAGACCACCTCAGGTCGGGGAATCCCCACGGAGAGTCGATGTCTCGGAAACCTGCCAGCTGCCAATGCCTTTGATGTTGTGTATCTGTTGCAGTGTATCTGTTGCAGTGTATCTGATGCAGTGTATCTGATGCTGAGTATCTGATGCAGTGTATCTGATGCAGTGTATCTGATGAAGTGTATCTGTTGCAGTGTATCTGATGTAGTGTATCTGATGCAGTGTATCTGATGCAGTGTATATGATGCAGTGTATATGATGCATTGTATCTGATGTTGTGTATCTGATGTTGTGTATCTGTTGCAGTGTATCTGTTGCAGTGTATCTGATGCAGTGTATCTGATGCTGATTATCTGTTGCAGTGTATCTGATGTGGTGTATCTGATGCAGTGTATCTGATGCAGTGTATCTGATGCAGTGTATCTGATGCAGTGTATCTGATGCAGTGTATCTGATGCAGTGTATCTGATGCAGTGTATCTGATGCAGTGTATCTGTTGCAGTGTATCTGATGCAGTGTATCTGTTGCAGTGTATCTGGTGCAGTGTATCTGATGCTGAGTATCTGATGAAGTGTATCTGATGCAGTGTATCTGATGCAGTGTATCTGATGCAGTGTATCTGTTGCAGTGTATCTGATGCAGTGTATCTGTTGCAGTGTATCTGATGCAGTGTATCTGATGCAGTGTATCTGATGCAGTGTATCTGATGCTGAGTATCTGATGCAGTGTATCTGATGTGGTGTATCTGATGCAGTGTATATGTTGCAGTGTATCTGTTGCAGTGTATCTGATGCAGTGTATCTGATGCAGTGTATCTGATGCAGTGTATCTGATGCAGTGTATCTGATGCAGTGTATCTGATGCAGTGTATCTGATGTTGTGTGTCTGATGCTGTGTATCTGATGCAGTGTATCTGATGTTGTGTATCTGATGTTGTGTATCTGATGCAGTGTATCTGATGCAGTGTATCTGATGCAGTGTATCTGATGCAGTGTATCTGATGCAGTGTATCTGATGCAGTGTATCTGATGCAGTGTATCTGATGCAGTGTATCTGTTGCAGTGTATCTGATGCAGTGTATCTGTTGCAGTGTATCTGATGCAGTGTATCTGTTGCAGTGTATCTGATGCTGTGTATCTGTTGCAGTGTATCTGATGTTGTGTATCTGATGCAGTGTATCTGATGCAGTGTATCTGATGCATTGTATCTGATGCAGTGTATCTGATGCAGTGTATCTGATGCTGTGTATCTGTTGCAGTGTATCTGATGTTGTGTATCTGATGCAGTGTATCTGATGCTGTGTATCTGATGCTGTGTATCTGATGCAGTGTATCTGTTGCAGTGTATCTGATGCAGTGTATCTGATGCAGTGTATCTGATGCAGTGTATCTGATGCATTGTATCTGATGCAGTGTATCTGATGTTGTGTATCTGATGCAGTGTATCTGATGCAGTGTATCTGATGCTGTGTATCTGATGCTGTGTATCTGATGCAGTGTATCTGATGCTGTGTATCTGATGTGGTGTATCTGATGTGGTGTATCTGATGTGGTGTATCTGATGCAGTGTATCTGTTGCAGTGTATCTGATGCAGTGTATCTGTTGCAGTGTATCTGATGTGGTGTATCTGATGCAGTGTATCTGTTGCAGTGTATCTGTTGCAGTGTATCTGTTGCAGTGTATCTGATGTGGTGTATCTGATGTGGTGTATCTGATGCAGTGTATCTGTTGCAGTGTATCTGATGTTGTGTATCTGTTGCAGTGTATCTGTTGCAGTGTATCTGTTGCAGTGTATCTGTTGCAGTGTATCTGATGCTGTGTATCTGTTGCAGTGTATCTGATGCAGTGTATCTGATGCTGTGTATCTGATGTGGTGCATTTGATGTGGTACATCTGGTGCAGTGTATTTGATAAGGTAAATTCAATACGGCGTGTTTGGTGTGGTGTATTTGATGGTGTGTATTTGATGGTGTGTTTTTGATGGAGTATATTTGATACCGTGCATGTGATATCCGCGTACATGTATCTGACATGGATTTGGCTTTTTAAAAGCTTGGATTCCATTACTTGTGGGACACGTCCCGATTGGGAGTTAGATAATTTCACGTTTTGCTTCGACAAATATCTTTTATTTTCTGCATAATCTGGGGGTCATACTTCATAGATGGAAACTATGAAATCCGTTGAGAAAAGTTCTCAAATGTTGTCAAGAAATTACAGCGCACAATAGCGAAAACAATCACATTACATTGATATTTAATTAAGTATCGTAACTTTTGTGCCACAACAAGGTAGGAAGGCTCAAGGCATTAACTCAAAACAAAGAGATGAAAGTCAATGAAAGATTCATCTTACAGCAGAAGTTAAGTCTTCAAGGTCGCTCAAAGCAGAGAAGTCCAGAACAGCATATCAAATACATGCAGTGCATAGGCAAATAGCTTTAATCAATTCTGGCTAGAGGTACTGTTGTGTACATTACGAGAAGAAATGTGCATTGATCAATATACCAGCCACCACACACGTAAACCACACACACAAGCTCTGACTACACATAACACACTTGGGCTACGCACAGACCAATGGAATACACACGGAACACACCTTAATCACACACAGACACCTGGACAACCCACAGCACAAATATCTGAACTATACATAGACTCAGTGATCACACATATAAAGTAAATGCAGACACACTGACAACACAGTACACACACCTGAACCACACACTAACTACACAGCAAACACACCTGAACCACACACTAACTACACAGCAAACACACCTGAACCACACACTAACTACACAGCAAACACACCTGAACCACACACTCACTACACAGCAAACACAGATGAACTACACACTAACTACACAGCAAACACAGATGAACCACACACTGACTACACAGCACACACATCTGAACCACACACTGACTACACAGCACACACACCTGAACCACACACTGACTACACACCAAACACACCTGAACCACACACTCACTACACAGCAAACACACCTGAACCACACACTAACTACACAGCAAACACACCTGAACCACACACTAACTACACAGCAAACACACCTGAACCACATGCTGACTACACAGCAAACACACCTGAACCACACACTAACTACACAGCAAACACACCTGAACCACACACTAACTACACAGCACACACACCTGAACCACACACTAACTACACAGCAAACACACCTGAACCACACACTAACTACACAGCACACACACCTGAACCACACACTGACTACACAGCACACACACCTGAACCACACACTAACTACACAGCAAACACACCTGAACCACACACTCACTACACAGCACACACACCTGAACCACACACTAACTACACAGCAAACACACCTGAACCACACACTAACTACACAGCAAACACACCTGAACCACACACTAACTACACAGCAAACACACCTGAACCACACACTAACTACACAGCAAACACACCTGAACCACACTAACTACACAGCAAACACACCTGAACCACACACTCACTACACAGCAAACACACCTGAACCACACACTGACTACACAGCACACACACCTGAACCACACACTCACTACACAGCAAACACACCTGAACCACACACTAACTACACAGCAAACACACCTGAACCACACACTAACTACACAGCAAACACACCTGAACCACACACTGACTACACAGCAAACACACCTGAACCACACACTGACTACACAGCAAACACACCTGAACCACACACTGACTACACAGCACACACACCTGAACCACACACTCACTACACAGCAAACACACCTGAACCACACACTAACTACACAGCAAACACACCTGAACCACACACTCACTACACAGCACACACACCTGAACCACACACTAACTACACAGCAAACACACCTGAACCACACACTAACTACACAGCAAACACACCTGAACCACACACTCACTACACAGCAAACACACCTGAACCACACACTAACTACACAGCAAACACACCTGAACCACACTAACTACACAGCAAACACACCTGAACCACACACTGACTACACAGCAAACACACCTGAACCACACACTGACTACACAGCACACACACCTGAACCACACACTCACTACACAGCAAACACACCTGAACCACACACTAACTACACAGCAAACACACCTGAACTACACACTAACTACACAGCAAACACACCTGAACCACACACTAACTACACAGCACACACACATGAACCACACACTCACTACACAGCACACACACCTGAACCACACACTAACTACACAGCAAACACACCTGAACCACACACTAACTACACAGCAAACACACCTGAACCACACACTCACTACACAGCACACACACCTGAACCACACACTAACTACACAGCAAACACACCTGAACCACACACTCACTACACAGCAAACACACCTGAACCACACACTAACTACACAGCAAACACACCTGAACCACACACTCACTACACAGCACACACACCTGAACCACACACTAACTATACAGCAAACACACCTGAGCCACACACTCACTACACAGCACACACACCTGAACCACACACTAACTATACAGCAAACACACCTGAACCACACACTAACTATACAGCACACACAATTGAACCACACACTAACTACACCGCAAACACACCTGAACCACACACTAACTACACAGCAAACACACCTGAACCACGCACTAACTATACAGCAAACACATCTGAACCACACACTCACTACACAGCACACACACCTGAACCACACACTCACTACACAGCACACAGTCGTTCTCACATAACACCCATCCTTCGAGAGCTACACTGGCTGCCTGTCCACCAATGTATTGTGTTCAAAACTCTGTGTCATGTGTTCAAGTGCGTCAATGGTTTTGCCCCGCTGTATCTGGTTGAGCTCCTCAAGACTTATAAGCCTGTGAGGGATCTCAGATCTTCGGCGCAGTCATTACTCCATGTGCCACGCTACAACACCAAGAGATCTGGGGAGAGAGCATTCTCGTATGCTGGACCAAAACTCTGGAACGATATCCCATACAGACTGAGGAAATCTCCTTCAATACAGACTTTCAAGTCACAGCTAAAAACTCTTTTATTCAAAGGGTGAACGTGTTGAGCGCCTTGAGCATGCCTTTGGGTGTGAGATAGGCGCTATATAAGAGCCAAAATACATACATACATACATACATACACACACCTGAACCACACACTCACTACACAGCAAACACACCTGAACTACACACAAACTACACAGCAAACACACCTGAACCACACACTAACTACACAGCAAACACACCTGAACCACACACTCACTACACAGCAAACACACCTGAACCACACACTAACTACACAGCAAACACACTAACTACACAGCAAACACACTGACTACACAGCAAACACACTGACTACACAGCAAACACACTGACTACACAGCAAACACACCTGAACCACACACTAACTACACACCAAACACACCTGAACCACACACTGACTACACACCAAACACACCTGAACCACACACTGACTACACAGCAAACACACCTGAACCACACACTAACTACACACCAAACACACCTGAACCACACACTAACTACACAGCAAACACACCTGAACCACACACTAACTACACACCAAACACACCTGAACCACACACTGACTACACACCAAACACACCTGAACCACACACTGACTACACAGCAAACACACCTGAACCACACACTAACTACACACCAAACACACCTGAACCACACACTGACTACACACCAAACACACCTGAACCACACACTGACTACACAGCAAACACACCTGAACCACACACTGACTACACACCAAACACACCTGAACCACACACTAACTACACAGCAAACACACCTGAACCACACACTAACTACACAGCAAACACACCTGAACCACACACTAACTACAGAGCAAACACACCTGAACCACACACTAACTACAGAGCAAACACACTAACTACACAGCAAACACACTGACTACACAGCAAACACACTGACTACACAGCAAACACACTGACTACACAGCAAACACACCTGAACCACACACTCACTACACAGCACACACACCTGAACCACACACTAACTACACAGCACACACACCTGAACCACACGCTGACTACACAGCAAACACACCTGAACCACACACTAACTACACAGCAAACACACCTGAACCACACACTAACTACACAGCAAACACACCTGAACCACACACTAACTACACAGCAAACACACCTGAACCACACACTGACTACACAGCAAACACACCTGAACCACACACTCACTACACAGCAAACACACCTGAACCACACACTAACTACACAGCAAACACACCTGAACCACACACTAACTACACAGCAAACACACCTGAACCACACACTGACTACACAGCAAACACACCTGAACCACACACTAACTACACAGCAAACACACCTGAACCACACACTAACTACACAGCAAACACACCTGAACCACACACTAACTACACAGCAAACACACCTGAACCACACACTAACTACACAGCAAACACACCTGAACCACACACTGACTACACAGCAAACACACCTGAACCACACACTGACTACACAGCAAACACACCTGAACCACACACTCACTACACAGCAAACACACCTGAACCACACACTAACTACACAGCAAACACACCTGAACCACACACTAACTACACAGCAAACACACCTGAACCACACACTAACTACACAGCAAACACACCTGAACCACACACTAACTACACAGCAAACACACCTGAACCACACACTAACTACACAGCAAACACACCTGAACCACACACTAACTACACAGCAAACACACCTGAACCACACACTAACTACACAGCAAACACACCTGAACCACACACTAACTACACAGCAAACACACCTGAACCACACACTAACTACACAGCAAACACACCTGAACCACACACTAACTACACAGCAAACACACCTGAACCACACACTAACTACACAGCAAACACACCTGAACCACACACTAACTACACAGCAAACACACCTGAACCACACACTAACTACACAGCAAACACACCTGAACCACACACTAACTACACAGCAAACACACCTGAACCACACACTAACTACACAGCAAACACACCTGAACCACACACTAACTACACAGCAAACACACCTGAACCACACACTAACTACACAGCAAACACACCTGAACCACACACTAACTACACAGCAAACACACCTGAACCACACACTGACTACACAGCAAACACACCTGAACCACACACTCACTACACAGCAAACACACCTGAACCACACACTAACTACACAGCAAACACACCTGAACCACACACTAACTACACAGCAAACACACCTGAACCACACACTAACTACACAGCAAACACACCTGAACCACACACTAACTACACAGCAAACACACCTGAACCACACACTAACTACACAGCAACACACCTGAACCACACACTAACTACACAGCAAACACACCTGAACCACACACTAACTACACAGCAAACACACCTGAACCACACACTCACTACACAGCAAACACACCTGAACCACACACTAACTACACAGCAAACACACCTGAACCACACACTAACTACACAGCAAACACACCTGAACCACACACTAACTACACAGCAAACACACCTGAACCACACACTAACTACACAGCAAACACACCTGAACCACACACTAACTACACAGCAAACACACCTGAACCACACACTAACTACACAGCAAACACACCTGAACCACACACTAACTACACAGCAAACACACCTGAACCACACACTGACTACACAGCAAACACACCTGAACCACACACTAACTACACAGCAAACACACCTGAACCACACACTAACTACACAGCAAACACACCTGAACTACACACTAACTACACAGCAAACACACCTGAACCACACACTAACTACACAGCAAACACACCTGAACCACACACTAACTACACAGCAAACACACCTGAACCACACACTAACTACACAGCAAACACACCTGAACCACACACTAACTACACAGCAAACACACCTGAACCACACACTAACTACACAGCAAACACACCTGAACCACACACTAACTACACAGCAAACACACCTGAACCACACACTCACTACACAGCAAACACACCTGAACCACACACTAACTACACAGCAAACACACCTGAACCACACACTCACTACACAGCAAACACACCTGAACCACACACTAACTACACAGCAAACACACCTGAACCACACACTCACTACACAGCACACACACCTGAACCACACACTAACTACACAGCAAACACACCTGAACCACACACTAACTACACAGCACACACACCTGAACCACACACTAACTACACAGCAAACACACCTGAACCACACACTAACTACACAGCAAACACACCTGAACCACACACTAACTACACAGCAAACACACCTGAACCACACACTCACTACACAGCAAACACACCTGAACCACACACTCACTACACAGCACACACACCTGAACCACACACTAACTACACAGCAAACACACCTGAACCACACACTAACTACACAGCAAACACACCTGAACCACACACTAACTACACAGCAAACACACCTGAACCACACACTCACTACACAGCAAACACACCTGAACCACACACTAACTACACAGCAAACACACCTGAACCACACACTAACTACACAGCAAACACACCTGAACCACACACTAACTACACAGCAAACACACCTGAACCACACACTAACTACACAGCAAACACACCTGAACCACACACTAACTACACAGCAAACACACCTGAACCACACACTAACTACACAGCAAACACACCTGAACCACACACTAACTACACAGCAAACACACCTGAACCACACACTAACTACACAGCAAACACACCTGAACCACACACTAACTACACAGCAAACACACCTGAACCACACACTAACTACACAGCAAACACACCTGAACCACACACTTACTACACAGCAAACACACCTGAACCACACACTTACTACACAGCAAACACACCTGAACCACACACTAACTACACAGCAAACACACCTGAACCACACACTAACTACACAGCACACACACCTGAACCACACACTAACTACACAGCAAACACACCTGAACCACACACTAACTACACAGCAAACACACCTGAACCACACACTAACTACACAGCAAACACACCTGAACCACACACTAACTACACAGCACACACACCTGAACCACACACTAACTACACAGCAAACACACCTGAACCACACACTAACTACACAGCAAACACACCTGAACCACACACTAACTACACAGCAAACACACTAACCACACACTGACTACACAGCAAACACACTGAACCACACACTACTACACAGCAAACACACCTGAACCACACACTGACTACACAGCAAACACACCTGAACTACACACTAACTACACAGCACACACACCTGAACCACACACTAACTACACAGCAAACACACCTGAACCACACACTAACTACACAGCAAACACACCTGAACCACACACTAACTACACAGCAAACACACTGACTACACAGCAAACACACTGACTACACAGCAAACACACTGACTACACAGCAAACACACTAACTACACAGCACACACACCTGAACCACACACCCACTACACAGCACACACACCTGGACAAAGCCGAAGGGGAAGAGTCTGGAGGTCTGACCCAGGGAGGCATCGTGGAACTTCTGCCTCCAGTCTTCGATCATGGCGGGAAACTGGCAGGCATAGTCATGAAACTGGCCAGTGTTGGACTCGCCTGAATGTCAAAGTAAAGACCTCGTGTTTACATAGTGATGTTGTTTTTGTCTCCCAAATGTGAAAACTATTACAGACACCAACTCTGTCAGATTGTAATGAATAAGTTTACTTTGTGCAAGTGTCTGAGGGTGATAGACACGGACGCCCACATTTTTATGTGGATGTTGTAAAGTGCTGAACATTTCCATATCATCTTCGAAGTTTCCAGCTATTTCGAGGGCCCCTGCGACTCGGAAGTGAACCCAGTTATGTGACAGTTCAGTGCGGAGTTGTGGAGTTTCTGCAAACTTATTCCCGGCGCTTCTAGAAGCAGTCCCGAGGGTGTAAGGGTCAGTGAGAATGAGAGAGAGAGAGAGAGAGGGAGGGAGAGAGAGAGAGAGAGAGAGAGAGAGAGAGAGAGAGAGAGAGAGAGAGAGAGAGAGCAAGCGAGGGAGCGAGCGAGAGAAAGAGAGAGAGAGAGAGAGAGAGAGAGAGAGAGAGAGAGAGAGAGAGTCAGAGAGAGAGGGAGAGAGAGAGAGAGAGAGAGAGAGAGAGAGAGAGAGAGAGAGAGAGAGAGAGAGAGAGAAAGTGTGTGGGTGCAATGAATACGAGCACCCACGTGTGCAAATGCAAATCCTCCAAATGAATGAGTCCTCTGGAATAGGATTCCCTGAGTGAAATGCAGCGTTTGAAGGTGAGAGCGAACGTTGATCGTGCAGCGGTTTTGTCTGCTGTGAAGGATGGCAGGATGGATGGAGTTGTGTGGCCTGTCAGCCTTTGTAGGCTATGTAAGGCCAATAAGCACGAACATTTCTAGAATAGTTCCGAGTAAGCGCAATTCAAGTCACAATCCGCCTAGTTGTTGTTGTTGTTGCGTACCTGGGCTAAACACTCCCAGGATCACCCAAG
>JAWQFJ010025372.1:42500-72500 GCA_034096865.1 Theodoxus fluviatilis
CAAATGAAGTTTGCGTTTGATATTCTGAAGAGTTTTCCTCTTCCCTTTGTTCTCTCTGTCTTCATACTTTGATTGCCTTCAGGCACATCATGTTTACAAAAGTGCATGCAGATTATCATCGACACAGTACAATTTAAATCACATAAGTCAGAAGTTCCTCATTGGCTTTCTCCGTGTCTTAGGTTTACAACTCAAAAGAAACCAAACAAACCATATCTTAGCTCCTGTGGGTCAGTTTGAAGTATATACTCCGAGGCAGGTTTTTGTATACAGTATGCATTTTGAGAAAAAATGTTGAAAATGTCTCCGTCATAGTGATTGGACTCCTGAGACCTTCTCGCTACTGGTAGAGATCTCAGAAAGGATGATGGATGGATGGATGGATGGATGGATGGATGGATGGATGGATGGATGGATGGATGAATGGATGGTGTTTTACGGCCTATCAGCCTTTTAAGGCAATGTAAGGCCACTAAGCTCGAACATCACTAGAGCTGGTTAGAGTAAACGCAAATCAAGTCACGGTGTCCCTAGTCATTCGCCTCTTACGAATCGCATAGGGAGACGCGGTGGGTCAATTCTTACCCCGAACCCACAGGGGGACAGGAAAGATGACAAATATCTCGTCAAACCACATCAGATAAATGAATATATGTCACTTCTAGAATTTACGTGGTTCCCACACATCGTTCGTCATGACGGTCTGTCAATGTCTTTTTGCCCAACAGATCTTCACGCCAAGCAACAGGTCTTCCCAGGCACTGACCTGGTTCATGTTGAACTCCATGTTGCTCTGACCCGAGCAGAGCCACACGTCACCAAAGAGGACGTCGTCCAGCTTGGCAGAGCCATCATGACCACTGGCCGTGACGGTGAAGGGCGTCCTGGAAGTGGGACAAAGGTCAATGGTCACATGTTACGCAGTCAGGGTTCATAGTAGCTGCAAAGATTATAGGTTACACAAAGATAGTTCATTAGCTAATTGTTATGAGGATCGAGACACGTTGCGCCCCAAGCGGCCAGGACTATGGGGAAGTAATCACACTGCTTAGATACATGTAAAAAGTGCTTGTTTGTCGACGCGTTTCTGATGCATTCCGATCATGTTTGTGAATACATTTACGGTGTAATGTGTAATAAAATGATTTGCTGCAATAATGGGGGTGTTTTGGCTTTGTTTTTTTGTAGCAGGCGTTGTGAAATCGAAATATTTGGTTCATCTAAATGGATGCTTCTGCGCATGCGCGTGAGCCTATAGTCCGTTTAAACATTGCTCTGTCAGTGGACGCTACTGACTTCGCACGCCCGGGGAGTTATGCCAAAGATCCGGCCACGTTAAAGCATGCAAAAATATTAATTAGATTAAAAACTAATCGAAAATAGTCATATTAGACTGTTTTAACGTATACTTTCTGCACAAAACCCACAGAAGATAAGTAAACAAACCTCACCGGTCGTATGTACCTAGATGGCTAGCAGACGAATAATTTTTGTCTCCACTGACAGAGCAATGTTGAAACGGACTATAGGCTCACATTTCGATGAACCAAATATTTCGATTTCACAACGCCTGCTACAAAAAAACAAAGCCAAAACACCCCCATTATTGCAGCAAATCATTTTATTACACATTACACCGTAAATGTATTCACAAACATGATCGGAATGCATCAGAAACGCGTCGACAAACAAGCACTTTTTACATGTATCTAAGCAGTGTGATTACTTCCCCATAGTCCTGGCCGCTTGGGGCGCTGCGTTCCGAGCGTCTTGTAACTCTATATAGCAAAAGCTCGGCATGAGCTATCTTTGTGTAACATATAATCTTTGGTAGCTGATATTATGCAGATGTTACCCACGCGAAGGGTCATCAACCCTCGGAGTGCCGTGAAGACCATCCCCAAAAGCACACTCCCAGTGCACTGGCAACGATGGCAGACCGGCTCTTATGTGTGCTGTGCCCTCACTGGTTGATAGAAATAGGCTCCAATCAGTAGTGAGTGAGGTTAGTGAAAGTTAAACACAGAGCAGGAGCCCAGAGACCGAAAATTTGGACTGTGGCAGTCCAAGGGTTAAGGCACAGGCCTTCTTGCCTGGGTCACTGGTAGATGTCACACTGAGAAGTCACATAGGTAAAGTTACTAAAACAGGTGAGTAGGTCACACTACAGTCACATAGACTGGGCTGCATGTGCAGAGATAAGTAGATGTGGCATTGAGAGCAAAGGTCACGTACTTGGAGGTCACACTAGCAGGGTCCTGTATGTAAATACCGAAGTAAAGAAGCGACAAGATGAGAATCTCACGTGTCAGTGATGGGAGGCAGCTTCGCCTTCCACGTTGGGGATCCACCGTGCCGAGGTCCTACCACCTACACAGAGAGCAAAGTGTGTGTCGGGAAACGTGGAACCGGGTGGTGGACGGCAGGGCGACATCACTTGAACAATGTGAATTCTTGCCCTGGTGCCTCAACTTTTACCACCTCTTATCAACCTTAGAGACTACTTATCGGAAGCTCTGTTCTCACATGAAGATGATCAACAGCATGGATAGAATGTCCTCTGTCCCTCCCTGTCTCTGTAAAAGAATATTTCTGTCAGAATGTCTCTGTTGGTTTGTCTGTCTGTCCATCCATCCGTCCGTCCGTCCGTCATTCCGCCCGCCCGTCGGTTCGCCTACCCGCCCGTCCGTCCGTCCGTCTGTTTGTCTGTCTGTCTGTCTATCTCTCTGTGCATGTATGTCTGTCTGTCTGTCTGTCTGTCTGTCTGTCTATCTCTCTGTGCATGTCTGTCTGTCTGTCTGTCTGTCTGTCTGTCTGTCTGTCTGTCTGTCTGTCTGTCTGTCTGTCTGTTTGTCTGCCTGTCTGTCTATCTCTCTGTGCATGTCTGTCTGTCTGTCTGTCTGTCTGTCTGTCTGTCTGTCTGTCTGTCTGTCTGTCTGGCTGGCTGGCTGGCTAGCTGGCTCTCTGCCTGCCTGTCTGTCTGTCTCTCTGTCTGTTTGTGTCAATCTGTCTGTCTGTCTCTCAGTGAATGTATGTCTGCCTACCTGCCTCAACAGTTGCCTCTCTCTCTCTCTCTCTCTCTCTCTCTCTCTCTCTCTCTCTCTCTCTCTCTCTCTCTCTCTCTCTCTCTCTCTCTCTCTCTCTTGTTCGCTCGCTCGCACTTACTCATATCAAATACTACATGGCTGGATACCAGTCTTGTGTGAAGTGAGTTTCGAGCACATGAAAATGTCCAAGCAGTCATACGTCACATCGCATTACCTACCTTGGTAGTGACGCTGCCCTTGCCCCCGCTGACAGTGACAGTGACGTCAGAGCCCACAGTGTCCGCGAAGCCCCAGACCACAGCGCTGGCCGGCCCCCGCTGTAGCACCATGTGGCTTTCGTAGGAGGCCGCGAACCTCAGTGCCCCCTCCACCCCTGTGGTACAGTGTGTATTCACAGTGCAGTCCTACCACAGACAGTGTGCATTCACAGTGCAGTCCTACCACATACAGTGTGCACTCACATACAGTGTGTACTCACAGTGCAGTTTTATACAGACCATTCACAGAATACATTCACATTGCAGTCCTATCGCATACAGTGTGTATTCACAGCGCAGTCCTGCCACGTGCAACGTGTAGTCACAGTGCAGTCCTGCCATGTGCAGGGTGTAGTCACAGTGCAGTTCTACCACATACAGTGTGCATTCACAATGCAGTTCTACCACATACAGTGTGCATTCAAAGTGCAGTCTTACCACACACTGTGTAATCACTGTGCAGTCATATGCAGATAACATGCGATGTGTATTTACAGTGCAGTCCTACCGAAGCAGATGCGCATAAACGGTGTCGTCTTCTTACGTACGGTGCGTATAAACAGTAAAATCTGACACAGTTTACACACAGCACGGTGTAGTTTTACACAAACCACATTATACTATGCATACGCGGTGTAGTCCTGAGCAATTGCGTACACTGTGCGCACACAGTGCAATCTTTTACAAACCACGCTCAGTGAGCACACACGGTGCAGAAAAACAGAAGTTACACACACTGTGCATACACACTACAATCCCATGTCTTGGAACTTCAGAGTGGAACATGCGGCCATAGTGCCCCTCATCAGCTATATGGCGAACTGTCGACAGGCAGGATATCAACTGGTCATCCACATAGCGATCATTCTAGTAAACTAGAGATTTCGCCTTTTGGCAAAAGTATCGACTCGGGTTTACAGAATGCATAGCGATACGAGGGTGTAAAGGGACTTGGTATCAGCACCTCGGAATGAGAGGACGTTGCCAGGGATTGCATCAGCTGGACAGGTGAGCTCCAGAAGAGACTGAGGGAGGAAGAGATGAGATTCCGGAGGCTGGAATGAAAGAGGCGCACCCAGCGAAAGGACAGGATGTACCAGGATGACACCAGCACATTCAAAAGCAACCGCTGTGAATGCTATAGAGACTGCCACTCAAGGATTCGATCGCTCAGCCACAGCAGAGTCTGGGACCCTACAACAATTCCAGGGCCAGGATCCATAGTCTGACACAACCGACGGAGGTCTACAACTAATGATAAATGAGTGTAGAAGAAGTACCATAAGACCTCCATTCTCCAGTCTGACAGATGGCTCGTCTCTGTAGGTGGAAACTTAATTGGTGACTCAGACGAGATACATATGATACAACTCCACTGAGGGGGTGATGAGGTAAATGTAATGTCTCTATAACAGTTTAGTTCAGTTTAGTTCAGTTCAGTTCAGCCTCTTAACCCTGAGATGGGCTCTTGAGGCACCACTGATGACTTTCGAACAATCTTCCTCCATCGATCTCTATCCTCTGTGGCTCCCTGTGAGTCAGCAGAGGTCAAGCCTGTCCACTCTTTGATGTTGTTTTCCCACCTCTTTCTCTGCCTGCCTCTCCTTCTCCCACCTGGCACGGTACCTTGCAGGATGGTCTTGGCCAGCCCACTGCCTCTTGACACGTGACCGTACCACTTCAGCTTTCTGCTTTTCACGATTGAGAGTAGGTCTTCGTACTGTCCAATTGCTCTCCTGATCCTGTTGCTGACTTCCTCATTCGTGACATGGTCTTAATATGAGATATAACAGTTTAATTTGCTATCAAATATTATTTGTTCTTTATACAGACTATGTTTTGTAATTAGCAAAGAGCTCATGAGTGTCACATATCTGTTCTGGTTCTCTGGTTTGGACATTAGGGACATTCCTCAGTCCTCAGGAGGTCATCTGACCTTTTTGGTGTATTAAAAAATATCTCTCTCCTTGACTTCATTAAACTTTATTACAGATGTTTTCAGATATACCTTGTGGATGGATGGATGGGTAGGCGGACGGACGGATGTACGAATGCATAGATGGATGGATCGATAGATTGACGGATGAGCAGATGGACGAACTCATGGCTGGCTGGAGGGAATGATGCGTGGATGAATAAAGTTTTTCAGCTAATTAGTGATCGTACACTATGTAAGGTCATTGTCTAACCAAATTATTTGTGTTAGTTGAAGTAAGAACGAGTCAAGACGGCAGTTCCCTCATTATTCATTTCGCGTCAGGAGACTTGGTGGGTTTAGTCTTACTTCCAATGAACAAGAGGGGTGGGGGGGGGGGGTGGGGGGTGGGGGGGGGGTGAGGGCTGGGGGCTGGGAACCACACCTGCTGCAGACGCAAACACAAGACAGAACTAGAGAGTGTTCGGAGGGCGCACATCTCCGCTAAGGCAGCCACAGCAGTGGAGATAATAATTATCACAGGTGAATTTGCAAGTTTATCACTGTAGCAGACGACATTGAAACCAGCTCGCTTGCCCTCTCTCAGTGTCGTCGTGATCTCGCGTGAGGCTAGGGGCAAACTAAATGTAAGTTGGCGTGCAGCATGCGCGTTTGCTTGCGCTGGCTGGAGAAATGTTCAGTTCATGGTTGTGACTCCAAAACGAGACACCTGATAACCTCCAAACTTAAAAGGAATGTTTCTCGGGCAAAATCCTGACCTTGCACCAAGTTTCATCAGAATCCGTTTGGAACTTCTGGAGTCATGTTGCAGAATAACGAACGAACAAACTGACTAACCGACTGAAAAACATAACCTTCTCGGCAGAGGTGATGACATATGCCATGGCGGCTCAAGGTAAGAGAGACTCGCCCTTCGTACCTACCCAGCAGGTGGAGAGAGAGCCATGCGATTCCCAGAGCTGCCTTCATTGTGGCGAGTGGGACCGAGGTTTAGGCTGCGCCGCTTTATAAACAATGACCCCACCTGGTTCAGCGCTGATTGTGTGAACCACCTTATGGCGTGCATCGAGGGCAAGATAAAAAGCATTCTCGATTGCGCTCTTAGGGTCTGAGAGAAAACACCTGCAGGCTTTAGATATCCTTTGCAATGTACTTGCATGTGCACGCACACACGTCCATATTCGTGCACGAAAACATGCACACACGCACACGCACTTAAGTACACATACATATGAATTAGTTCACAATGTACACACGGACACGGAAACATACGCACATGTATGTATGCACGCACAGACATACGCACATACGTGCTCAAGGATGAGCACGCCTAAAATGAAATGTAATCCTGTCTTGACCTCTACACAAAGTTCTTAATCTCAAAATGTCTCCCACTATCTGCATCGTCTGCAAGTCCCAATTTTGTCTCTATATAGTAAAACCGATAACGCCAGGGCGTTCCACATCACATCTGTCTTGAAACTCGTAGCAAAAATCCTACTTCCTCGGCAAAGGGGAAGAAACAGTCTCATGCCTCGGGGCGAACGAAATCCAAACAGCTTTGGAGCCTCTTCCAATCTTGCCAGAGTCTTTTGAGGCCACACCTGAAGCGTGATCCAAAGCAATCCAAAAGTCGTTTCCGGTCTTTTAAAAACTGATCGCTGCAATCAAATGCAACGTGCAGTCAGTCAGTTCTTGTAACAGATTCGCTTCCCAAACCGACACTGCTTTCTTGTCCCAAGTTTGATACCTACCTCTATGATTGCAGTTCCCGTTTCAGATTAATACCGGAACGCCCTTGGGATTGCTTAGGATGGCTTTGGATTGCTGTGGATTGCTGCGGATTGGTTTAGATTTCTGTGGATTGTTGTGGATTGTTGTGGATTGCTCTGGATTGCTTTGAATTGCTTTATATTACTTTGGATTGTTGTGGATTGCTTTGGATTGCTTTAGATTTCTTTGGATTGTTGTGGATTACTCTGGATTGCTTTGGATTGTTTTGGATTGCTTTGGATTACTGCGGAATGCTGTGGATTGCTTTGGATTACTGTGGATTGCTTTGGATTGCTTTGGATTACTGTGGATTGCTTTGGATTACTGCGGAATACTGTGGATTGCTTTGGATTGCTGTGGATTGCTTTGGATTGCTTTGGATTGCTTTGGATTGCTTTGGATAACTGCGGAATGCTGTGGATTGCTCTGGATTGCTGTGGATTGCTTTGGATTGCTGTGGGTTGCTTTGGATTACTGTGGATTGCTTTGGATTACTGTGGATTGCTTTGGATTGCTGTGGATTGCTTTGGATTGTTTTGGACTACTGCGGAATACTGTGGATTGCTTTGGATTGCTTTGGATTGCTGTGGATTGCTGTGGATTGCATATCCATCGTCCTGGAAATCCGCCTCTGCTCTAGCTCACCACACGGCATTTGTCTTACGAATTTCTTGATGAGCTGTGATAGGGCTCGTTTTTTTATTCATCGCTTTTTTCGCTCTTTCTGCAATGTGGCGTCGCCTAATCATTCGTATTAAAAAAAGTAAGGCGCCTTTTTATGTTGCTGCCTTCCATCCTTTCATGAGTGCTGAAACTTCACATTTTCCCCCCTGGTCATCAGGCCCCTCTGTTGAACACTCCAACCCCGTCTCAGTTCCTTAGGGAGCGTACAGCCGCGCTGCGGATGAACCTTCCAAAGTATTTTTGTTTAACAAATTAAGTCCAGTTCAGCCCTCACAGGTTTTCATTTCACTCCTGGGTAGGGACAAGCGAAGTGAGACACGCAGTTTGCTCAAAGTGTGCATCTCTGGAATCTGTATAGCTTCAAACGCCACACTCATTAGCTGCACACACGTATACACACACACACACACACACACACACACACACACACACACACATGCACGTATACACACACACAAACGTACGCACAAGCACAGAACCACACACGCACGTACACAAACTCACGTACACGTACACACACACACACTCGTACACACACACGTACGCACAAACACAGACACACACACTTGCACACGCACATACACACACACGTGCACACACACACACACACACACGCACACACGCACACACAAGCGTGCGCGTGTTCTCTCTCTCTCTCTCTCTGTCTCTCTCTCTCTCTGTCTCTCTCTCTCTGTCTCTCTCTGTCTCTCTCTCTCTCTCTCTCTCTCTCTCTCTCTCTCTCTCTCTCTCTCTCATTCTTGCCTTTGTATACTCATCTGACTGCTTCTAGAAGCACCAGAACAACATAGGAAGAACTAGGTCAGGTAGAATGATGTCAAATGGTGCTCCAAAATAAGACCGCCCTGAATGAGTGAATGAAGCACTCCTGGTGGGCGGCGGAGGCAAATCGGATCAGGCCCTCAAACTAACCATTGATCACAGTCACATCGTCTTCTCTAAGTCTGTTAGAAATTTAGGCGTCATGTTTGACGATGATCTGTCAATGAAATCTCATGTCAACAAAATATGTCAGTTAGCATATTACGAGCTAAGGAAAATTAGTACCATTCGTCATTATCTTTCTCAGCAGGCACCAAAACGCTCATCACATCACTTGTTCTGTCTCGTCTCGACTATGGAAACTCTCTTCTCGCTGGCATCCCTGACATTCTGCTTAACAATATCCAGAAAGTTCAGAATTGTGCTGCTAGGCTAGTTTTTCGATGTCCCAAGCGTACCCATGTCTCATCACCCCTACATGCACTTCACTGGCTCCCCATCTCTCAGAGGATAGACTATAAACTTGCTACATTGTGCTTCAAAGCCATCGACAACACCGCACCACACGCTCTTACAGAAATTCTTGCAGTCGACGCGCCCTCCAGATCTCTACAGTCAGCTGCTGACTCTAGAATGCTTAAGGTCCCCCGCTGTAATAAGAAAACTCAAGGACAGCGTGCCTTCTCCTATACCGGACCTGTAACCTGGAATAGTCTCCCTCTCTCAGTCCGTCATTCTGACACTCTGCCCCAGTTCAAAAGTGCTCTAAAGACCCACCTCTTCCGATCCGCCTTTCCCGCTGAGCTGCTTCGCCTTACTTGACCTGGCCTGCAAGTGCTGTGTATATTGTATAGTTTGTTCTATTTCTTCTATTGGACCTTAGTTTTTGTTTTTTGCTTATGTGTGTTGTGTGTGAGGTTTTTGTGGGAATGTGGTATAGAGTGGTTGTATGAGTGTTGATTATTTGGATTGTAAACGCCATGAGCTTGCCTGTCAAGGGAAGGTATGAGCTTATGAATAAATTATTATTATTATTATTATTATTATTATTATTATTATTATTATTATTATTATTATTATTATTATTATTATTATTATTATTATTATTATTATTATTATTATTATTATTATTATTATAAATGTTCCGATGGAGAAATGTGGCAATAAATGTCAGAGAGTTTTTTTCATATCAGTAAGTCATCGAGAGTCAGGGGTGAGTTGACGGAAATGGAGAATGGCAGTCGGGTTCCGCAAGAATTTGAGAAGGCGGTGACGGCAGGGGGCGAAGGTGTAAGGAGTCTAGTTCTGTTTAAAAAATTTGTGTGGAAACTTGTCACAGAGGCGGTCGCAGGCGGGGTAGACAAGCATGGCGCAGAGCCCACTTGGTCATCGAAATGTGAGGCAGGGGAGATCAGAGTCCTTAGGAAGGTGGGGCTGGGGATGGGGATGGAGATGGGGGTGGGGTTTTGATTAAGGGGGGGGGGGGGATGGAGGTACAATGCAGACAGAGGTCCAGGGGTGCAGGGGCAGCAGGAGACGATCGATCCAATGAAGGCAGGAGGGCGGCCTGGGGGAGGGAGAAGGCTGCAGGATGTCCAATGCTGAATTATCCAAACATGGTTGACAAGAAATTTGGGGGGGTAAAACAAAAAAAAAACCCACAAGAAAACCGGGGGGGGGGGGGGGGGGGGTTTGTTTTTTGTCCCCCCCCCCCCAGAGAACCCGAAAAAAAAAAAAAACAAAAAAGGAGAAGTTTACCAGTTGAAAAGTTGTTAACTCCAAGCACGTGCCAAGCATCCAGGTGATGACCAATCAACCTTGTAAAGTCACAGATTAATTTGTCCTGAAAGAAACCTCTAGAATTTGATCGATCTCCCTTCGATCTAATCATCCCAGCCTTGAGTACTATTCTGGGACAGAGGACCGATACGTCGCACGCGTGCAATTCAGTGGCAATTGTACTCTACAGTATGCCGATGTGGGTTTCGGCTGTCCGAAGTTTGCCCGAGGAGTCAGGGGATTATTGCCTGCATATGTTGTCTTGACGAGTTGGCACAGAGAGAGAACATTGATGTTCTAGCGATGAATAGTCTCACTTGTGAATATTCTCCAAATTGGGGCCTTGATGCAAATCTTCGGAGGGGCCAACTCACAGACAACTGAAAGACTGCCACCCTCGGACAATATCTCCTCACATGTATATGGCACTTCAGTGTCTGGTCGGGTAAACCTGTACAGTTATGCTAACTCTATGCCTGCAATTTTGTGGGAAGGGTTAGAACAAACCCATTGTACCTCCCTATTCAGTCCATGATCGGCGAATAACTAGGTAAATCGAGACTTGACTGGCACTTACTCTATCCAGCTCGAGTCATATTCGTAACCAACGGCTTTAAATAGCCTACAAAGGACGGCAGGCCGTAAGGCACCGCCGCCGCCGCCGCCGCCGCCGCCGCCACCCATTGCCACCACCGCCGCCGCCAACTGTGTGTGGCTGTTCCTAGTTTTGCTGCCGAGAAGAAATTTCAGTTTCTGTGAACGTCGTCTGCAGTAGGAACACTGCAGTACTTCATGTTGAATGGCTGAGCCAAAGTAAAGTATCGGTTTTGATTATAGCAATTTATCCTTCATACTTGAATCTCAAGTCACATGATACTTTGCCCCTCCGATCACTGGGCCATAGGTTGCTGGCGACAGACTCAAGTCCAGACAGAACGCACATAGTCAGCTTCATTTCTGAAGATTGTTCAAGCTCGATGCTGACTCACGGCATGAGGGAGGAAGTCTGTGCACCACAGAGCGCCCTCGATGCTGACTCACGGCATGAGGGAGGAAGTCTGTGCACCACAGAGCGCCCTCGCTGCCCGCACACGCACCCGGTCTCCCACCTGGGCGAGGAAAGGCAAGGCAAGTGAAGCGTTTGTCCCAGAATGCAACTCTAGGATCCTTACGACTTCGAACACAGTAACCCAACCGCTATCAGCGAGCGACTGCAGGCGAACGTTTTCACAACTGGACTAGAACCTAAGCCAGCGAAGACGTCGCTGTTGACAGTGGGTGTGTAGTCATGATTCGAGTAGCTGTACAATGTGCGGTTTGAGCATTCATCGTTTGAGTGAAAAGTCGACATATGAATGCAAACACCTGTATTTTCCCTTCAGGGACACGAGAAGAGCGAACGGCGAATTATGTACACGGATTTTTTAAATAACGCATTGTATCATCATTATTGTAACCTTGGTCCACGCTTTGCCTCGATGCTAACTGAACGAAAACGAAAAAGCTTGCAACGAAGTATCATGTTTAGTTGAGTACGGACAAGATAGAATATTTCGGTGAAAGCGCGTTGCTCACGTCAGCGAGGAACTATCTGCATGATGGGCAAGCCTACTGGTCTACATACGGCGCTTGGCCTTGTCTGACAACGCTGTCTAGTCTGAATGCACTGAGCAAACCAGGTCACTGAAGATACCTTTTCTTTTTTAACTCGCCGTACAAAAGAACCGTCTCCGTTTTTAAGCACGTGTACGTAAATACTGCACATCGGGTAAAGATCTAAAAGTTGCAGTGTAATCCTACTCGTTGATGTTAGAATTCCCTCGAAATCGCTTAGATAAATAAACGTCCAAGATGGTGTGAGGGTGGAAACCGGAGAAATTCGGAAGATAAATTCCTTGCGACATTAGAAACTGAAGAAAAAAATGAAATGAAAGTGAAGTGAAATGTATGTCTACAGAAATATTCAAAGATCGAAAATGGATAAAAAGGAATGAAAGCGGAAACGTCTCTTACAATTTTTCTTTATGATGAAAGGCATAACATTTTCTTAGAAAGCGAAATTCCGGGCGCAAACCTCAAAACCGGAAATCTCTCCTGCTGTCTTTTCGGAGGAGTTTCAGGACAGGGTGGTACCTCTACAAAGGACATTGTCATTTACTTCTCCCCCCCCCCCCCCCCCAACTCCTTCTCCTCCCCCCTTCTCTCCCCCCACTCCCCCCACTCCTCCTCCCATTCCCCCCTCCTACTCCTCCCCCCCCCCCCCCCCCCCTGCTCCCACTCCCCCCCTTCCATCCCTCCCCCTCATCAGACAAGTCAGAAGATTTCAAGAATACATGCATCTCCAAACACCCCAAGAAATCGTGTTAGGAGTGGTGGATCAATAAAAAAATTAATTTTCATGCATTCTAACTATTATTCAGTAAAACTCTTCGAGAAGATATCTACTGAGAAATGTCTGCATAAGATCACTTAAAACAACAATTGTCTACCGTAGAATAGCCACGGCTAATTCTGTTCAGGATGGTCGTGTATACTCTCATGCACGATAGACACATGGCAGTGTTTCAGTAATCTTCGATTTAATGAGCAAACGGTTAGAGCAACTTACATGGCAAGACATCTTGTCCGCGCGTCAAGTTCAAGACTGCCCGGATGTACAAAACAAGGGAAGTAACGGTAATCACAATGAGATATACAATACACGGTTGTCTCCCTTAGACCATAGGGAAGGCATTCCTAAACAAATTCCAGTCTGTTCTTTCCTTCGTACACCTTTCTTTTCAGCCAGAGTAAGTAGTCTCTCGTTCCGAGTATGGGCAAATACTAAGTACGATGGTCAGAGCTATTCCACGATAATGGTCAGGAGATCCTACTCTTGCGTACTGCAGAAATAGTTCATTCCCGCCAAAGACGAGGAAACGCCCCTGATGCGAAAATGTCATTGAACAGTCGCAACAGAAACAGCTGGAGAAGATACCGTGCACTTCGAAGCATAACTCCAATTATCAAATCAGTCCCTGCTGTTTAAAAGAAGAATAATCTGAGTCAGAGCAATTAAAAACTTCTCGAGATATTGCAGAATCAAGTGCACTGTCTGTGTCATTGTCGTTGCCGAATTCCTTCACTGAGTTTCCAATCATTCGAGACACGGTTTGACGAGGAACTCAGATCTGTGAAATGTAGAGACAGCGTATCTAGAGAAACGTTGCCCCCAGTCGTTTAGTTTCTTTTCAAAATCTGAGAATCAAGGAGAATGTTCCTAAGCATTTCACTCAGGGAACGTCTATGGATTGTATTCATTCCAATCAGTTGCTCATAATCATTCGTATATCGGATATGTGCAGCCTTGTTCTCCTCTGTGTTGAGATATAGGTATCCTGAGTCTCTTCCTAGCAATTTTCTTTGCATCTCAACAAGTTATATCGTGCCGTTCTTTGCAATGACTAAATCCCAATATGTTTATCATTTTCTTCAAGAAATCAGTAGCTTGTACGAGACATGCGAACGAGTACCAAACTGACATAAAAATCAACACTAGTAACACTCTCATCAATATATAGAATCAGCCGTGATGCAATGAAGATTACGAATATTTTGTTCGGTTACATTATCGTCCCATACTATTCTCACGCAAAGAAGTCAGTTCAGTGCATTGTTTTCTTTCACAGATTACTCAAAATCTTTGAAAGCAAAGTCTAGGCACGTATGGAGGAAGATGACAGACTGCTTTACAAACAGTCTGAAATAATGATAACAAATCTCTCGAGGAGATGATGTAATCAATCTTACTACTTTCATTAGCTGTAAATGCATGTAAATTTTTCAGATGTCCCTTTACTTAAAGAGACCATTTAAGATGCAAAGGTCAAATTGAACGCACTAAGACAATAGGAGTGACCATACTCATTAACTGTTATCCAGAGAAAAGCGCATGTTATCGAAAAGCTCTGTTCTGACATTAAAACTGTCGCTACAGGTACTATTCCACCTTGCAGCTCTCGCAGTCAAGCCCCAACACAAGAGGATACTGTAATCTCCCTGCACATGACTAACATCTGAAATGCAATTGTTAAAAAGAGTCAACCATCTGACTAATGTAACAAGTCATGATATGGAGAATCTTATGGCGTTACATACACACACAAAAACTAGTATTTTTCAGACCCAAACAATATTGTCGACGCGAAATATCAACATGTTAGCATGAGAGCACTCAATGAGATTGAAGTCAGAACTTTAATTTCTTTTGAAGCGACATTATAAACCAACCACCGGATCTTCTGTCTCGTAAATGTATGAACCGATTCCCCTGTAGGTTGGGGTTAGAACAGACCCCCTGTAGGTTGGGGGTTAGAACAGACCCTCTGGGGGGGGTAGAACAGACCCCCTGTAGGTTGGGAGTTAGAACAGACCCCCTGTAGGTTGGGAGTTAGAACAGACCCCCTGTAGGTTGAGAGTTAGAACAGACCCTCTGTAGGTTAGGGGTTAGAACAGACCTTCTGTAGGTTGGGGGTTAGACCAGACCCCCTGTAGGTTGGGAGTTAGAACAGACCCTCTGTAGGTTGGGGGTTAGAACAGACCCTCTGTAGGTTGGGGGTTAGAACAGACCCTCTGTAGGTTGGGAGTTAGAACAGACCCTCTGTAGGTTGGGGGTTAGAACAGACCCTCTGTAGGTTGGGGGTTAGAACAGACCCTCTGTAGGTTGGGGGTTAGAACAAACCCATCGCGTCTCCCAGTGCGACTCGAAAAAGGCGAATTAACTTGGGAAATCGTGACCTCAGATTTGCTGTTACTTTCCCCAGTCCCGATGATTTTCGTGATCGATTGCCTGATATAGCCTACAAAAGCTGGTAGGTCGTACAACGTAATGCATTCATTCCTTCATTTATTCTTTGACCCGACGGCATGAAGCTCCGGAATCGCTAAGTTGGTGTTGTTGCGCTCTGAGTGAGCTGTAAGCCCTTCTAATGGTGTTGTTGCGCTCTGAGTGAGCTGTAAGCCCTTCTAATGGTGTTGTTGCGCTCTGAGTGAGCTGTAAGCCCTTCTAATGGTGTTGTTGCGCTCTGAGTGAGCTCTAAGCCCTTCTAATGGTGTTGTTGCGCTCTGAGTGAGCTCTAAGCCCTTCTAATGGTGTTGTTGCGCTCTGAGTGAGCTGTAAGCCCTTCTAATGGTGTTGTTGCGCTCTGAGTGAGCTCTAAGCCCTTCTAATGGTGTTGTTGCGCTCTGAGTGAGCTGTAAGCCCTTCTAATGGTGTTGTTGCGCTCTGAGTGAGCTGTAAGCCCTTCTAATGGTGTTGTTGCGCTCTGAGTGAGCTCTAAGCCCTTCTAATGGTGTTGTTGCGCTCTGAGTGAGCTCTAAGCCCTTCTAATGGTGTTGTTGCGCTCTGCGTGAGCTGTAAGCCCTTCTAATGGTGTTGTTGCGCTCTGAGTGAGCTGTAATCCCTTCTAATGGTGTTGTTGCGCTCTGAGTGAGCTCTAAGCTCTTCTAATGGTGTTGTTGCGCTCTGAGTGAGCTCTAAGCCCTTCTAATGGTGTTGTTGCGCTCTGAGTGAGCTCTAAGCCCTTCTAATGGTGTTGTTGCGCTCTGAGTGAGCTGTAAGCCCTTCTAATGGTGTTGTTGCGCTCTGAGTGAGCTCTAAGCCCTTCTAATGGTGTTGTTGCGCTCTGAGTGAGCTGTAAGCCCTTCTAATGGTGTTGTTGCACTCTGAGTGAGCTGTAAGCCCTTCTAATGGTGTTGTTGCGCTCTGAGTGAGCTGTAAGCCTTTCTAATGGTGTTGTTGCGCTCTGAGTGAGCTCTAAGCCCTTCTAATGGTGTTGTTGCGCTCTGAGTGAGCTCTAAGCCATTCTAATGGTGTTGTTGCGCTCTGAGTGAGCTGTAAGCCCTTCTAATGGTGTTGTTGCGCTCTGAGTGAGCTGTAAGCCCTTCTAATGGTGTTGTTGCGCTCTGAGTGAGCTGTAAGCCCTTCTAATGGTGTTGTTGCGCTCTGAGTGAGCTCTAAGCCCTTCTAATGGTGTTGTTGCGCTCTGAGTGAGCTCTAAGCCCTTCTAATGGTGTTGTTGCGCTCTGAGTGAGCTCTAAGCCCTTCTAATGGTGATGTTGCGCTCTGAGTGAGCTCTAAGCCCTTCTAATCTGCTCCGTCGATTCTCCTTAGCCTCGATGTACTGCAACCAGCGACAGTCAGATGGTGTCGGCCTAAACACCGTCGCAAGATCGGTTTCGACTCGTGTGTTGTGCCAACAGCGAGGAGCGCGCAGCTGTTGTCGTCTGCTTCGAGACTTGGGTGAGTAGCAACGACTTTTGTTTCGCTTCATTCCCTTCTGTTGCTGCTGACTGCGGACTTTGTGAGGACTGGACGCTGGCTTAAGAGCAGGATTTCTGGTGCGCAGACTCTTGCCACTCTAGTTCTGGGAGTTGTGGACCCGATCGAGGCAAAGTGGAGGAGTGGGAGTCATCAGCAAGGCGGGTCTGCACGAGATACGGAGAACTCGAGGTCGCCGCGTTTACTTAGCAACTCAAGTGCTTTCTCGACTGCTTGAATTTAATCGATGAAGTGATTCCATGGTGATTTGTAGGCAAAAGACTGGGGTCGCTCAAAGCCATACATTTGCACACGCTTTCATGTAGATCGTGCTCCTGCCTCCTCAAACCTGCAGAATTCATAATCATACCAATGCATAACCCCCAGGCTCATGCAAATACTTCTGAAATAGGAAGGTTAATTCTTGCTATCGGCAGTGCACCCTAACACATTATCGCACAGTCGTCATCAATAGGGCTACTTCCCAGGCTGTGAGCACTACTAATGTTTCTGCAGAAATTCTTCATCGAGATTACGATACTGTTAGGTGGAAGTACGAGCAATACATGTATTTTTGCCTTAGGCCAATGAAGTGAACATACTTTTTCCCAACCCAGAAGCATAGGGAGTTCCAAGTCATTCGCGCTTGCATGTCAGATCTTATCACTCCCGGCTCCACCCGATTTTTATTCTACTGTTAGCCAGGATCGGGGTATGTGGTGCCATTTGCGGGTGTGTTGAATAGGGGTACGCTTTCTGTTCTCTTGCGCTGAGAGTGGTTGGAGGATATGTTGCATGGCTGGTAGAAAACCCGAATGCAAATGGGGGCAATGGAAGGTGAGGCATAGAGGTTTTACTTCATCGACTAGTCTGTTTTAATATTGTCATGCAGTGCACCTCTCTCTCTCTCTCTCTCTCTCTCTCTCTCTCTCTCTCTCTCTCTCTCTCTCTCTCTCTCTTTCTCTCTCTCTCTCTCTCTCTCTCTCTGTTGTTTGTGTTGTATATATGTGTGTGTTATGTGTGTGCGCGCGTATGTATGTGCGGTTTTGTGCGTGTGTGTGCGTGTGATCTGCGTGTACTTTGAGTGTGCTTAGTATTTGTGTGTGTGTGTGCTTTGAGAGAGAGACAGTGTGTGTGTGTACGCGCGCGCGCTCATGCCTGTGCGTGTGTTTTAAGCATGTAAGTGACTGAGTGAGCTTGCGTGCATGTGTGTGTATGTGCGTGAGAGAGAGAGAGAGAGAGAGAGAGAGAGAGAGAGAGAGAGAGAGAGAGAGAGAGAGAGAGAGAGGGAGAGAGGGGCGCTTAAAGTTCAAAACTCCTACACTCATATCGGCAAATAACTAACCTACTCACGAAAAAGAACCACGAAGATTATTCAACCCAAAGAAACAATCGTCCAACACCCTTTTACCATTACCGATTTACAAAAGCAAGCTTAAGTGCGTGCGAGAAAGCACATTTTCAACTCCTACGACACTATTCAGAGTCGATCAGGCGAAGACACCGGGCGTGTTATCAACATAGCTACTCCCACACCGGCCTTACTTTATCGCTGATCAAACGACCGACCGAGCAAAGAAAAGATCCATTGATCAGCTTCGATCGTCACAATGTCTGCACACCCCGGGTGGCAGCGGGACCCATTCTCCTTGTGTGTAGTTGGTCTTCTGAGACCAACTCCAAACAATCCACCCGCCTGCCACCCCGAAATCCCCACCCGCTCTACTGCTTCACCCTGGAGCTACTGCCGCCAGAACGTGGAAATTCCATGTGCTTAGTTTGGCAATCGACAATGCTTGAGGGATTCTTTGACGTAGTGTTCCCATGTGGGGTGTTTTCATGAGAAAGTTCTGAATGGAAAAAAAGGCAGCGGAGTTAAAGGAAGGTGTGTGTGTGTGAAAGAGACAGCGTTGTCTCTAAAGGTCTCGAACTGAATAAAGTGATTGTTTTGAAAAGAGTGATGAAACAGGCTGGCAGGCATGCAGGGAGACGGACAGACAGACAGACTGACTGACAGACAGAAAGGCTGACAGACAGACAGACAGACAGGCTGACAGTCAGACAGGCTGACAGACAGACAGGCTGACAGTCAGACAGGCTGACAGACACACCGAGAGACAGAGAAACAGATTGACAGAGAGACGGACAGACGGACAGACGGACAGACGGTCAGACACTCAAACGTACAAATACGCATAAAAACAGACAGACGGACACACAGACAGACAGGCAGGCAGGCAGACAGAGAGGCTGACAGAGAGGCAGGCAGACAAACAAACAGCCAGAAGCAATCTCCGATAAAGGCTGTGTCTACAAATCAAGGGTGATTTCGGCGTAGGGTTTTCTCCTCCACTCCATAAAAGTCTAAGGGAGATCTGTAAACTGATACTGGGAGCTTGAAGCAGCTCGAAGGCTTGGTCTAAATTTAACTGGTTCGTAAAACAACACTTCAAAGTCATACCTCAGTCTACATACTCGACACTGACGTTTTGAGTGGTCTTCCAACAGCGTAGGAGTGGCTTTGAGCACTAGAAGTCTTCAAGCTGGGGCGAATAGGCACAGGGTACTGAACATCATGGACGTCAGAAATAAACATGCACCTTGAAAGTATGATGACAGTCAAGTGATGTAGCGGAGGAAGAAAAGCGTTGGTCTGTCACGCAAGCATCTAGGTTTCGATCCTCACTCGCAACTTTGACTTTCACAAGTGAGCTGGGGTTTAATCTCCACGTCTCGTTGGAGTGCCACTCGCCCCCCTCCCCAAACCCCAACCCCCTCCCCTTACCCCTCCAACCACCATTACCACCACAGAAGCAAGTTTTTCCTGCTGACAGGTGACATGTCAGGAACGGTGTGTGTGTGTGTGTGCGCGCGCGCGCGTGTGTGTCCTAGTGGTAGACGCGCTTGACCTGCGGTCGCTTGCGACTAGTGGGTGCGGCGTTCGAAGATGCGCGGATCCTAGAGTTGCATACTTGAGCAAGAATCTTTATTTCTCTCCACTCGGGGGTAAAACGGGTACCTGTGAGGGTTGAGCTGGAAGATTGTGAAAGCTGACTTTGGCACATTTATCTACTACCTGATTGCATGCTTCCCAGGGAGTTCAGATGGTTTTGGAGTTATGAAAACAGAAGCCCAATGATCAGGGGGTAAAAGTGTGCGGTATGGGCACCCATCAGTGGGCAGAAAGATGCAGTATTAAAAAGAACACATTTCCCGTAACCTTTGCGTAGTACTATGTGTTTGATAACGTGAAAATGAAGACTTTTATATGTATTCGTTCCACGTCTCTGAAAATCATGCCAGGAAGTTTTTCACTCCCCAGCTTCATCTCAACTCCACAGTGGCCGCCTGTCGCAGGACTGTCACTGACCGTGTCCAGCCGTCACTGACCGCGTCCAGCCGTCACTGACCGCGTCCAGCCTGAGTGGTGTGTCCACAGCGTTGGTCGGTGTGTTGACTCGCGCCATGCTATGGGGTGCAGCACACAGTCGCTACTTTAGGCCGCGTACACAAAGCCTCACGCGTCGCTTTCGATGTGGCAAACAACTAAACGCAAGGTGCTGTTGCTGGCAGCATCGAGTGGCCAGCTTGTACACAAATTCACAGCGCCTTCCCTCGCGCAGTGGCGAGTCCATATGTAAATATTTTCCTGCTTCCGGTGTAGCTCAGTCCATTCCAGTTCACTAGAGACTTTGCCTACCGGCGAAAGTGTCTCTAGCCCAGTTGACATCACGTGATGGAAGGTTTTCATCCGATATGCATGAGGTCACACGAGAGGCTTGTGGGATAGCCGATCTGCTCCCTGACGTACGCTGTTAAAGTAGTTCTAAGACTATTTCGCACAAAACTCTTAACTTACTCTTGTTGAGGCAATAAACAAGCGTGTATTCGCTTTAAAAACATGTTTATGTTGAAATGGAAACAAGTTTTGACATCTGAATGATTTCTGTAAAAAGAGGAGGAAAAGTAGTATCAGAACAAACTTTTTTTGGCGCAATGCTGTAATGCAAAGGGTCAAGTCTATTACGCATTCATTGCAAACTGCACCAGTCACTACTGACTCGGGTTCACAGCATGAGCTCAGACAACCTCGCCAACTCGTTCTCGCTCGTGGTGGGTGCCGTGATGGGATGTTTAGATTGCGCTTGCAGAGCCGCATCAGTGAAACGAGCAGCGATAGAAATTTATTCACGAACGACGCGGCGGCGACTCAACACAAAAATTAATAGAATAGGACAGTTTCTATTCCATCCCTCGCGCGGCAGTGTGGCTTGGAAGCATCGCTGTCTACACGTGTGGCAAGCGATGAGCACTGCACACGGAGCGTCGTGTGGAAAGCGTCTGTGTGAAACGTGTGGAATCATTGCGTGGACAACGGGGTTTATGATAACTGAAGAACGACAAGGTCAGAACAGTTCGAGTTCACTCCCCTTCATACTCCCTTTTCAGTTCAAATTAAAATCCATTTTTACCTTCGCCACGAAGGATATGCTTTTACCTTGGTTCGTTGGTTCGTTCGTTCGTTCGTTCGTTCGTTAGTTAGTTAGTTAGTTAGTTAGTTAGTTAGTTAGTTAGTTAGTTAGTTAGTTAGTTAGTTAGTTAGTTATTCAGCCAAAGAACTCCAACAGTTCAAATCGAATTCTGATGAAATTGAATGCCAGGTCAGGGTTTTATCCAAGAAACCATCCATGAAATGTTGGAGGTTATATGGTATCTAGTTTTAAAATTGCAATAATAAGCATTGATTGTATCTCATAGGCCACCAGCCCTGCACATCACTGTAGCTGCAAGGCGGCCTATTTTTAGCCTTTCCCTAGCCTCACGCGAGATCCAGTGGGTCTGAATGTCGTCTGCTGCACTCGCCACGTGTGATATTCAGCTTGAATATCGTCTGCTGCACTCGCCACTTGTGACATTCAGCTTGAATGTCGTCTGCTGCACTCGCCACGTGTGATATTCAGCTTGAATATCGTCTGCTGCACTCGCCACTTGTGACATTCAGCTTGAATGTCGTCTGCTGCACTCACCACTTGTGACATTCAGCTTGAATGTCGTCTGCTGCACTCGCCACGTGTGACATTCAGCTTGAATGTCGTCTGCTGCACTCGCCACTTGTGACATTCAGCTTGAATGTCGTCTGCTGCACTCGCCACGTGTGATATTCAGCTTGAATATCGTCTGCTGCACTCGCCACTTGTGACATTCAGCTTGAATGTCGTCTGCTGCACTCACCACTTGTGACATTCAGCTTGAATGTCGTCTGCTGCACTCGCCACGTGTGACATTCAGCTTGAATGTCGTCTGCTGCACTCGCCACGTGTGACATTCAGCTTGAATGTCGTCTGCTGCACTCGCCACGTGTGACATTCAGCTTGAATGTCGTCTGCTGCACTCACCACGTGTGACACTCAGCTTGAATGTCGTCTGCTGCACTCGCCACGTGTGACATTCAGCTTGAATGTCGTCTGCTGCACTCGCCACGTGTGACATTCAGCTTGAATGTCGTCTGCTGCACTCGCCACTTGTGACATTCAGCTTGAATGTCGTCTGCTGCACTCACCACTTGTGACATTCAGCTTGAATGTCGTCTGCTGCACTCGCCACTTGTGACATTCAGCTTGAATGTCGTCTGCTGCACTCGCCACTTGTGACATTCAGCTTGAATGTCGTCTGCTGCACTCGCCACGTGTGACATTCAGCTTGAATGTCGTCTGCTGCACTCGCCACGTGTGACATTCAGCTTGAATGCCGTCTGCTGCACTCACCACGTGTGACACTCAGCTTGAATGTCGCCTGCTGCACTCGCCACGTGTGACATTCAGCTTGAATGTCGTCTGCTGCACTCGCCACGTGTGACATTCAGCTTGAATGTCGTCTGCTGCACTCGCCACTTGTGACATTCAGCTTGAATGTCGTCTGCTGCACTCACCACTTGTGACATTCAGCTTGAATGTCGTCTGCTGCACTCGCCACTTGTGACATTCAGCTTGAATGTCGTCTGCTGCACTCGCCACTTGTGACATTCAGCTTGAATGTCGTCTGCTGCACTCGCCACTTGTGACATTCAGCTTGAATGTCGTCTGCTGCACTCGCCACGTGTGACATTCAGCTTGAATGTCGTCTGCTGCACTCGCCACGTGTGACATTCAGCTTGAATGCCGTCTGCTGCACTCACCACGTGTGACACTCAGCTTGAATGTCGCCTGCTGCACTCGCCACTTGTGACATTCAGCTTGAATGTCGTCTGCTGCACTCGCCACGTGTGACACTCAGCTTGAATGTCGCCTGCTGCACTCGCCACGTGTGACACTCAGCTTGAATGTCGCCTGCTGCACTCGCCACTTGTGACATTCAGCTTGAATGGCGGGGGTTGGCACTCTCCGTGTGCTCTCTAGTCTCAAAATGTCACATACGTGGGTACCAGTCTTCTGCAGCTCATAACTGTCATGTCACTATTTCTCCTTTTTTTTATCTCAAGCTTTTTCCCATATCGCTGGAAAGAAAAAGAAATGTACCCACTTAACGACCACATGCATAGCTTAGAACTTCCAAAGGTGATCATCCGTCTCATCTTGTAGCGGAGGATCACTTATAAATGGGAGACAGTCACGTGGTGTGAACGAGACTTTCCAGGACCAATAGTGTCCGTGTCCTATGTAAGTCGCGTTGCAAAATATCCTGTGGTTACTTTTTCAAAACTAACGACAAGTGGTACGTGTATTTGTCTGTCACCGTTGAGCAGATTTTTGTCGGCACCCAAGATAAACATCCTCCTGCCCGTTGGGGAAATGAATAGGCCCACCATGTCTCCCTATGCAATTTGAAGAGGGCAAATGACTGGGAAAATGGATTGTTTACTTTCGATGGCCCCATCTGACAACCATGATTAGGACAGTCCACGGCTTTCTATAGCCTTCAAAGGCTAAAAGGCCGAAAGGCATCCTCCTCCCTTCTGTTGACTTTCATTCTCAACGAAACGAGCGTCTGTAATTCCCTTTCTTTCACAATCATGGCAGCACTCACACTGAATTAATTAGGCAGTAGAGATGGACAATGAATAATTAATTATTCATAGAATATCTAAAACTCATACACATAATTGATTTGTTGGTGATAATCTCTTGTTATGCTTATGGACACTTTCGTGATCTCTGTTACTTTTCCTTGAAGAACTCCCAGCGCCCGGCATCGCTTTCCGGCCACAGCAGGCAGACCGGAAGTCTGACTCTCCAGACCGGAAGCTAGGTCCCGTCATGCCGTTCTACAAGCTCATCTACTTCGACATCCGGGGACGTGGTGAAGTCATCAGGCTGCTGCTGCATGCCGGGGGAGTGAGCTTCCTGGACCAGCGCGTCACCATGGATGAGTGGCCCAAACTCAAAGGCAGTCAGTACTGGTCACTGCCGTCAATGACGATGACGACGACAACGATGACGATAATGATGACGCAGACAGTGACAACGACGATGGTGGTGGTGCTGGTGGTAGTGGTGATGCCGACGACGATGGTTGATGACGAGGACTGATGACGATAATGATACAGATGACGACGACCGATTACCCCCCCCTCTCTCTCTCTGTCTCTCTCTCTGTCTCTCTCTCTCTCTCTCTCTCTGTCTCTCTCTCTCTCTCTCTCTCTCTCTCTCTCTCTCTCTCTCGTGTTCTGGTTGTCTGATGTCTACCGACCCGCAACTGATAGTACGTTATTCCTGATTACATCTGCCCACAGCGATGCCAATGAAAGTGCTGCCGGTGCTGGAAGTAGACGGGTTCAAGATGTCACAGAGCATTCCCATCACTCTCTACCTGGCCAAGGAATTCGGTACGCAGTCTCCACAAGCGTTTCGTTGTAATAAAGTGTTCCATGGCATTCCATGTACATGTACAATGTTTAGAGTAAATTACAAATGTAGCGGTACCAGCATTGACGTTGCTGGGCTACGGTGCAGGTTTTGGGAACTTTTCCCCTGCCTCCCAAGTGTTGGGCGGCAGATTCACAGAGGGTCATGGAGTCAGTCGGTTCCCATTTCATCCATTTATTCAGTAGCTGCAAGAATAAGTCCGTACTCTATACTGCTCTACTCTGCTCTAAGCACAAGCGATCACCTCAATATATTCCATAAAACCGGAAAACGCCGGGTTCCGGGTGTTACGAACGGGGCTCTTTATCTCCCATTCAAGAGAGATTGGTCTAGGGGTTTTTCTTTCCGTTCCATAACATTCTTTCATTCATTCCATGCAATGCAAGTGAACAAGACCGTACAGAGGAGAAAGTGTGGATTGAACTTTAAAGATGACTTTTAATAATGCAGGTGAAATGATAATTCTTAATATAACTAATTTAAGGTATCAAAATGTAAGGTTTAGCCAGCCAGCCTGTAAGATACAACTTATCTGATCGCGTCAGTCACTGCTGACCGCCGTTGAACGTGTAGTGTCTTTCTGATAGGGGTGAAGAAACGGTGGGCCACTAGTCGGGTTATTTATAGCCTGGTCAGGGCTCGTTGAAGCGTGAGGCTGGTGGAAGGGAGGGTTCCATCAACCGTCTCCCCTCCAAGCTGAAACGTGGAGTAGGTCAGGCGTAGCGTGGTCAGTTGCCTCGTCATGGCGGTTGGCGTGGGGGCGGGCGTTGAGGCTTGAACCGTGGTCAGGCGTGGGTCGGGGTGCGGTCAGGTCTAATCAGGCATGACTGCCTGATGCTCTCTCGGCTGGGCGGCGGATTCGCATTCCGTCCCCGTCTGGTTGACCTCCAGCGCTTTCCGTCGCACGGTCAGGTGCGGCGGGCAGGTGTGGCGCGAGGTGTTGGCGAGAAGAGAGAGAGGAGAGGGTCGGGGAGGATTTTATAGATGCGCTCAGTGTCCGGTGCTGACCAATCGCGCTCCAGACGCCATCTTGCCCTCATCACGAGACCCCGGTCATGGGACCTTGTTTACAAGCTGGATCCTTTTGTCTCCTCTGGTCACGAGATGTGGATCAGGCGACCTGCATCACGAGGCTGGCGTCACGAGACTGGGTTCCTTTGTCTACACACACTGACCAGTCCTATTTTTGGCACAGGCCCGACGCAGTAGAAACGTCCACATCTCCTTTGTCCTTTTCAAAATCCCACCCTGACACAATTTCCTAACTGCTGGCTGGGTTATCTAAAAGCTAGATTTGAGAACTGGCTGGCTCATATACTTATTCATTTAACTAACTTACAACAAAATCTCTCCATTCATCACACCTCCACACCTAAAAGTCGTGAATTACAGGGGATTTGGAATTCACGATGAGTGGGCAAATATATATATTGAATCAACTTAAGCAAAAACATCTCTATTCATGACATCCCTACACCTAATGTCGTGAATTACAGGGGATTTGGAATTCACGATGGGGGTAAATGACTATTCAACACATCATTAGTCTACTTCATATAAGGTTGTAACCTTCTCTGACAGTTACACATTTTCTAATCACTATCCATGGTGAATACATCAATACAGTTGCATGCAAAGACAAAGGGGGAAAACATAGGAGGATAGACATACGTTTGCTTCTACCTGTGAAAGGTTACATATGTCTCTGGTCGTCGTCGTCAGCTAGTGAACTATAGGTCTAGTCAGACAGACATATCCATTTTCTCATTCCCATTCGACCATTCCTCCAAGTTCAGACTTCTCTTCTTCCGTTTCTTCCATTCACGCCATCTTCTCCCTCTCTGCTTTGTCTCGCCGGGACAGTCATTAACACGCACTGTCCACCCGCCACCTGGGGTCTCACTGGGCTCGGCACTTTCCATCCCTGTCTCTACACGAGATTCAGTCCTCACCTCCCTCTTGCAGTCCTCCATGGCCACATGGGGCTGTAGTACACTCATCATTCCCTCAACTGTCCTCTCCTCCTCTTCTTTCACACACACGTATCCTCCTTCCACAGTCACCACTGGGAAAGGCACACATTTCTCGCCTCCTAAGCTAATCCCAGGCACTCTCCTCAATTGGACATCTCGCCGCGGATAGCGTTTGCTCGATACACTCCTCTGGTATCTCTCACTCTCCATCCCAGCGTGGTTACTCTCGCTGCTCTCTTCTGCTCTGTCACCCTTCATGACATTCACACCACTATCGGCAGGAACCGATAAACACAGACATGCTCTCACACTTGCCTGGTTTCCTCTCTCCACTTGCACTAACGCTTCTTCTCTGTCTCCTTTCTCCACTTGCACTACTTCCTGGGGGATGACTTGCTCAAACAGGGGTTTGAGTTCTCTATCTCCCGTCTGTTCCTCTAACAGGTTGTCTTCCTTGCTGGAGTTTACCTCTACTGGGGTGCCTGTACTGGCATCCGCCTCTGTACTCCCCTCTGATCTCTGGCTAGGTACGTCACTGTCCTGCCCTGTATCTGACCCTTCCTTTCGACTCCCGTCGCTGACTTCTGTGTCCGACTTCTCTGTCTGACTCCTGTCTTTGACCTCTAGGTCTGATTTCTCTCCTCGGACTACTGTCTCTACATTCTCTCCTAGGAAGGTCTCTGAGATATCTATCTCCCTTTCTGCTTCTCTTCTACGCGCACGTGTCGCCTCACATGCTGAGAAACCTGTCTCCTTCTCCCTATCTACTGTCACCGCTGGGGGTGAAGTTAGGGTTAGCTGGACCTGCCTGGCAGGCGGCACTAAGTCATTACCCAAAATGACGTCAAAGCTTCCACAGCCTTTCATCCCATCTAGAACTGCTACTTTCACCGTTCCTGAGACTAGAGCGCTCTCTATCTCTATCTGATGGGTGGGAACGTATTTCCCGACTCCAGGAATGATTCCTGACAACCAAGTCCTCCTGTCTGTCTCTCGGCTATTGAATGGCAGTACATCACCGCGCACTATTGTCACGTTAGCGCCGGTATCCCTAAGCATACGGACACGTTGCTTCGTTCCGCCTGGCAATCCTATCAGTCCCTGACTGATGTAAGGATCGAATTCCCCTCTCGGTTCCATACCGGTGATCGGGCGAGATTCGACTCCTTTAGTGGGTTCTACACCCTCCCTGCCTAGCCACTGCGTTTTGGGCTGCTCCCTGAACACGCGACACACAAACATAGACTGAGACGTTGGTTGGTTAAGACGGCAATCTCTGGAGAAATGGCCGAATTCCTTACATCGATAGCACTGGGACTGGGAAAGGTCTATCCCTTCCCGTTTCTCTCCACCCTGGTTCCTATGCCCTGCATGGCTCCCTCGACTATGACTTCCATTCCTAGAATGGTCATATGCTCTCTGATGAGGTTTCCCACCTCCAAACTTCCCTTGTGCTGGAGAATTCCCTCTCCCTGCATTCCCTACTTGGCAGTGCACTGCCGCGTATGTGTCGCATACCGTAGCGGCCTGATCTAGGGTTTCTACCCTGCGATCTGAGAGATGCATCCTGAGATCGTCAGTCACTCTCTCATGAAACGCCTCCATGAGCATTGTCTCCCTGAGCTTCTCATAGCTATTTCCTACCTCTTCTGCCCGTAACCACCTGTCAAACGTGGTTCTCAGGTCATGTGCAAATTCTCTGAAAGTTTTTCTCTCTGCTTTCTGCAGGCTACGGAATTTCTTTCTATAGCTTTCAGGTACGAGTTGGTACTCCCTCAAGATAGCTTCCTTCACTCTCACATAGTCCTGACTGTCTTCTGTAGTTAGGGAAACAAAAACGTCGCGTGCTTTTCCTACTAGCACGGACTGTAGGAGTGCTGTCCACTTTTCTCTGGGCCAGTTCCAGGTGATAGCAGTCTTCTCAAAGTACTCAAAATAGCTTTCCAGATTTGCCTCATCAAATGCTGGAACTTTGTCTACCTTCACGGTGACCGACTCACTGCTGCTACTACCACTGGATTCTCTCCTGTCTCTAGCTTGTAGTTCTAGTTCTCTAAGTTTGACTTCTTTCTGCGTCTCTAGCTCCATCTGTCTCAGTGCCATCTCCTGTTGCTTTAGTGCTAGTTCCTGCTGCTTCATTTCCATCTGTCTGAGTGCTATCTCGTGCTGCATCTCAAGCCTCCTAAGTTCTAATGGATCTGGCACGCTTGCCATTCCATTTCTACTCCCTGGTGTCGAACGACCAGAGTTTTGAGCTACTTCTTCCTCTGCTTGATTTAGACTTGCCATGTTAAAATCAAGTTCTGCCTCCTTCCCTGAATCTACCAGAATTTCCTTGTTTCTAAGACCCTCTATCAATTGTGCTCTGATGATATCAACCCTCTGACCTTTTTTGATACTGATTTCAAAGTGCTCGGCAATCTGCAACAATTCTTTCTTTGTGGCTTTACTTAGGATTTGTACATCTACGTTTGTGATAAAATTCGTGACTGTGTCCATGACTTATCTTCAAACTCAGCTAAGGTTGTCCAAAATTCTAATTCTTAACTGTCATCACCTAAGCAAAAATGTCACGTCGATTGTCAGTCTGATCAGTACACAATGAAATGCATGAGCTCCTTTCACAGGTGAAGCAAGTCAAAGTAACAGAGTTGACAACACAATCTTTCGTTCAGAAACACAGCTCGCTCACTCTTTTCCAATAGGTCAATATTCTAGAAAAACAGTTTCTCACAGCTCAAATTTCTATTACAGTGGATGGAATGATTGATTCAAATCTCTTATGAATATTTCAACTGTTACAAAGTTTTACTAATTGTTCAAAATCTCGGACTGAGCTACCCAATTGTTACGAACGGGGCTCTTTATCTCCCATTCAAGAGAGATTGGTCTAGGGGTTTTTCTTTCCGTTCCATAACATTCTTTCATTCATTCCATGCCATGCAAGTGAACAAGACCGTACAGAGGAGAAAGTGTGGATTGAACTTTAAAGATGACTTTTAATAATGCAGGTGAAATGATAATTCTTAATATAACTAATTTAAGGTATCAAAATGTAAGGTTTAGCCAGCCAGCCTGTAAGATACAACTTATCTGATCGCGTCAGTCACTGCTGACCGCCGTTGAACGTGTAGTGTCTTTCTGATAGGGGTGAAGAAACGGTGGGTCACTAGTTGGGTGATTTAGAGCCGGGTCAGGGCTCGTTGAAGCGTGAGGCAGGTGGAAGGGAGGGTTCCATCAATCGTCTCCCCTCCCAGCGGAAACGTGGAGTAGATCAGGCGTAGCGTGGTCAGTTGCATCGTCATGGCGGTTGGCGTGGGGGCGGGCGTTGAGGCTTGAACCGTGGTCAGGCGTGGGTCGGGGCGCGGTCAGGTCTAATCAGGCATGACTGCCTGATGCTCTCTCGGCTGGGCGGCGGATTCGCATTCCGTCCCCGTCTGGTTGACCTCCAGCGCTTTCCGTCGCACGGTCAGGTGCGGCGGGCAGGTGTGGCGCGAGGTGTTGGCGAGAAGAGAGAGAGAGAAGGTCGGGGAGGAATTTATAGCTGCGCTCAGTGTCCGGTGCTGACCAATCGCGCTCCAGACGCCATCTTGCCCTCATCACGAGACCCC
>JAWQFJ010025372.1:87500-90000 GCA_034096865.1 Theodoxus fluviatilis
GCATAGGCCCATATATTTACTCCAACACGCAAGGGGCGCAGTTCTTCTCATTCAGAGGCATAGGCCCATATATTTACTCCAACACGCAAGGGGCGCAGTTCTTCTCATTCAGAGGCATAGGCCCATATATTTACTCCAACACGCAAGGGGCGCAGTTCTTCTCATTCAGAGGCATAGGCCCATATATTTACTCCAACACGCAAGGGGCGCAGTTCTTCTCATTCAGAGGCATAGGCCCATATATTTACTCCAACACGCAAGGGGCGCAGTTCTTCTCATTCAGAGGCATAGGCCCATATATTTACTCCAACACGCAAGGGGCGCAGTTCTTCTCATTCAGAGGCATAGGCCCATATATTTACTCCAACACGCAAGGGGCGCAGTTCTTCTCATTCAGAGGCATAGGCCCATATATTTACTCCAACACGCAAGGGGCGCAGTTCTTCTCATTCAGAGGCATAGGCCCATATATTTACTCCAACACGCAAGGGGCGCAGTTCTTCTCATTCAGAGGCATAGGCCCATATATTTACTCCAACACGCAAGGGGCGCAGTTCTTCTCATTCAGAGGCATAGGCCCATATATTTACTCCAACACGCAAGGGGCGCAGTTCTTCTCATTCAGAGGCATAGGCCCATATATTTACTCCAACACGCAAGGGGCGCAGTTCTTCTCATTCAGAGGCATAGGCCCATATATTTACTCCAACACGCAAGGGGCGCAGTTCTTCTCATTCAGAGGCATAGGCCCATATATTTACTCCAACACGCAAGGGGCGCAGTTCTTCTCATTCAGAGGCATAGGCCCATATATTTACTCCAACACGCAAGGGGCGCAGTTCTTCTCATTCAGAGGCATAGGCCCATATATTTACCCCCACCAAGGGGCGCAGTTCTTCTCATTCAGAGGCATAGGCCCATATATTTACTCCAACACGCAAGGGGCGCAGTTCTTCTCATTCAGAGGCATAGGCCCATATATTTACTCCAACACGCAAGGGGCGCAGTTCTTCTCATTCAGAGGCATAGGCCCATATATTTACTCCAACACGCAAGGGGCGCAGTTCTTCTCATTCAGAGGCATAGGCCCATATATTTACTCCAACACGCAAGGGGCGCAGTTCTTCTCATTCAGAGGCATAGGCCCATATATTTACTCCAACACGCAAGGGGCGCAGTTCTTCTCATTCAGAGGCATAGGCCCATATATTTACTCCAACACGCAAGGGGCGCAGTTCTTCTCATTCAGAGGCATAGGCCCATATATTTACTCCAACACGCAAGGGGCGCAGTTCTTCTCATTCAGAGGCATAGGCCCATATATTTACTCCAACACGCAAGGGGCGCAGTTCTTCTCATTCAGAGGCATAGGCCCATATATTTACTCCAACACGCAAGGGGCGCAGTTCTTCTCATTCAGAGGCATAGGCCCATATATTTACTCCAACACGCAAGGGGCGCAGTTCTTCTCATTCAGAGGCATAGGCCCATATATTTACTCCAACACGCAAGGGGCGCAGTTCTTCTCATTCAGAGGCATAGGCCCATATATTTACTCCAACACGCAAGGGGCGCAGTTCTTCTCATTCAGAGGCATAGGCCCATATATTTACTCCAACACGCAAGGGGCGCAGTTCTTCTCATTCAGAGGCATAGGCCCATATATTTACTCCAACACGCAAGGGGCGCAGTTCTTCTCATTCAGAGGCATAGGCCCATATATTTACTCCAACACGGGGTGCAGTGAAGTTCTTCTCATTCAGAGGCATAGGCCCATATATTTACTCCAACACGCAAGGGGCGCAGTTCTTCTCATTCAGAGGCATAGGCCCATATATTTACTCCAACACGCAAGGGGCGCAGTTCTTCTCATTCAGAGGCATAGGCCCATATATTTACTCCAACACGCAAGGGGCGCAGTTCTTCTCATTCAGAGGCATAGGCCCATATATTTACTCCAACACGCAAGGGGCGCAGTTCTTCTCATTCAGAGGCATAGGCCCATATATTTACTCCAACACGCAAGGGGCGCAGTTCTTCTCATTCAGAGGCATAGGCCCATATATTTACCCCAACACGCAAGGGGCGCAGTTCTTCTCATTCAGAGGCATAGGCCCATATATTTACCCCAACACGCAAGGGGCGCAGTTCTTCTCATTCAGAGGCATAGGCCCATATATTTACTCCAACACGCAAGGGGCGCAGTTCTTCTCATTCAGAGGCATAGGCCCATATATTTACCCCCACCAAGGGCTGCAGTGAAGTTCTTCTCATTCAGAGGCATAGGCCCATATATTTACCCCCACCAAGGGGCGCAGTTCTTCTCATTCAGAGGCATAGGCCCATATATTTACCCCCACCAAGGGCTGCAGTGAAGTTCTTCTCATTCAGAGGCATAGGCCCATATATTTACCCCCACCAAGGGGTGCAGTTCTTCTCATTCAGAGGCATAGGCCCATATATTTACCCCCACCAAGGAGGTTATGTTTTTCAGTTGGTT
>JAWQFJ010025372.1:95000-103830 GCA_034096865.1 Theodoxus fluviatilis
ATGGGAAGAGTAAGCCACTGGCAAACCCCCCGGGCAGGGAAGACTACAGGAGACGGAAGAGTAAGCCACTGGCAATCCCCCCGGGCAGGGAAGACTACAGGAGACGGAAGAGTAAGCCACTGGCAATCCCCCCGGGCAGGGAAGACTATGGGAAGAGTAAGCCACTGCCAATCCCCCCGGGCAGGGAAGACTATGGGAAGAGTAAGTCACTGGCAATCCCCCCGGGCAGGGAAGACTATGGGAAGAGTAAGTCACTGGCAATCCCCCCGGGCAGGGAAGACTACAGGAGACGGAAGAGTAAGCCACTGGCAATCCCCCCGGGCAGGGAAGACTATGGGAAGAGTAAGCCACTGCCAATCCCCCCGGGCAGGGAAGACTATGGGAAGAGTAAGCCACTGGCAATCCCCCCGGGCAGGGAAGACTACGGGAGACGGGTCTTTCCATTGCTCAGCGCCAAGACTGTGGAACTGTCTCCGTCTTGACATTCAGCGACCTGAAACTCTCTCATCACTCAAGATGAAACAGGAAAACATTCTTTTTACTCATTGAAGTCGTCTGACCTAATATACATCTTCCTAAATGTTCATGTGCATGACGAAAATACTGCTACTTCTTTGCAACAATTCGGCAACGACGAAACCTGCAAAGTTCCACACTACTTACACTTACAACTCACCATGATAGCCTATCAACAGGTCCTTATGAAAACTCTTCCAGTCCTTAATTGTTTTTACTTTCTTGCCGAATGCAGATGAATTTTTTGGCTTAATTTTTCCAAATTTTATTAGCGCATGTACCTACCTTTTGTCTAGATGCCTAACAGCTTTCTATGCGAAATTGAAGCAAATGGGAACAAGTCAAAGCGGCTTTGAAATCGATTCATGTGGAACGACACTGAAGGACACAATGGAAATGGGTTAATTAACGTCTGGTTGCATATCTCTGCCATACAGGTGGAAATGCATCTCTATGACCCAGTGTACTGACGCTGGTAAAAATCTCCAGGGGTACTCAGGGTCAATGTAGGTCAGAAGAGCATGACAAAAAAATTAAGTCAACCATCTTCGTCTACGCTGACAGCTTCAACAACAAATACGCTCTACCGGAAAGCGACCCAGCTTCGGACGTGATCTCTATCTGGTCTGAACCTCAGTAATCCACCCTCCTTCCCGAAAACGTCGGTCATTAGAGCTTCTTGCAGATTCCCGGCGACCTCTGACCTCGCAGAAGTCACGTGACACTCCGTCCAACGTGTTCATCATCTTCCACTTGCCAGACGACGCAGAGTGCCAGTAATGACAGACACTCACACAGGAGGAGCTGGAGGTGGGTGGGTGGAAACCCTCGATCCACGCTCGATAAACTCTACGAGGCGGCTCCTGTTTCAGGGTGCTGCTCCTTCCTTACCCCCTGCACAAAGACCCCCACCCCGGGTGGAAAGGAGCAGGGAGGGTGGAGGAGGAGGGGAGGAGGAGGAGGCCTTGCTCCCTGCATTGATGCTATCGGGGACACCACAATGGCAAAACACGGGCCTCGCTGCCGCCTTTCTTTGCAACGCCATAGAGTGGTGGTGGAGCTCTCCATGGGGGAAACAGGGGCGATAACTGTGCCAAACTCGGGTCGGCTAATGACAATGATTAAGATGTGGCCAGACGACAGTCGTCTTAGATTTCGGCTGGGGATAAGGTCGTGCCCAAGGTCGCATCCCCTCCAGCCATCGACCCCCACTCAATGCTTCACCCCCCCCCCCCCCCCCCCCCCCACCCTTCATAACTCCCACAACCCACAACCTCATAACTCACCCCACCCTTCATTTCCACCTATATATCATCTCCCTGGTGTTCTACCTTGAATCTGTCAGCACCTCCTTACCAAGACGGTTCCAGCAGTGTCTATTAGCGTCTCAGTCCAAACATCAACTGATATGCGACGCCGTCACTTCCTTCGTTTTCATACACCCAGTGCACGAGATTCAAAGACCACTGACAAGTCTTTTTCTACCACTGTAATTCTTCAAGTAGACTTGCTGGCACTCACGAGTAGTCGAGTATTCAAAAGGTTGAGACAACAGGCGAACAAAACACCTATGTTGCTGCATTATCAGCAAAGGCACCCGTTATCTGCACAGCTGCGGGAATCTTTTTAATGTTAATTTCCCACAAGTCAAATATTTCTTCATTATAATACTGTTTAAATATCTGTAATGGAAGAGACTTCATGTAAATATCCTGCGACGATAGTATTTTGTTATCAAATTTACGTACCATCGTTTCGATACTAAACACTCCCCACCAGGAATTTCATCGGGAGGGTTTAACAATATCACAACCTTTTCATTGAAATTCTGCCCTATGTACGGCTCACTAATTTTTATAAATCGATATCTAGATCATGAATCGACGTAAAATAAGCTCGCTTATTGTCGAGTTGGTCATGATGAATCGGGGAGAATACCGTAATTATTTCGCAGCTGTGCAGGTACCGGCTGCTGTGCAGATACCGGCTGCTGTGCAGATAACGGCTGCTGTGCAGATAACGGCTGCTGTGCAGATAACGGCTGCTGTGCAGATAACGGCTGCTGTGCAGATAACGGCTGCTGTGCAGATAACGGCTGCTGTGCAGATAACGGCTGCTGTGCAGATAACGGCTGCTGTGCAGATAACGGCTGCTGTGCAGATAACGGCTGCTGTGCAGATAACGGCTGCTGTGCAGATAACGGCTGCTGTGCAGATAACGGCTGCTGTGCAGATAACGGCTGCTGTGCAGATAACGGCTGCTGTGCAGATAACGGCTGCTGTGCAGATAACGGCTGCTGTGCAGATAACGGCTGCTGTGCAGATAACGGCTGCTGTGCAGATAACGGCTGCTGTGCAGATAACGGCTGCTGTGCAGATAACGGCTGCTGTGCAGATAACGGCTGCTGTGCAGATAACGGCTGCTGTGCAGATAACGGCTGCTGTGCAGATAACGGCTGCTGTGCAGATAACGGCTGCTGTGCAGATAACGGCTGCTGTGCAGATAACGGCTGCTGTGCAGATAACGGCTGCTGTGCAGATAACGGCTGCTGTGCAGATAACGGCTGCTGTGCAGATAACGGCTGCTGTGCAGATAACGGCTGCTGTGCAGATAACGGCTGCTGTGCAGATAACGGCTGCTGTGCAGATAACGGCTGCTGTGCAGATAACGGCTGCTGTGCAGATAACGGCTGCTGTGCAGATAACGGCTGCTGTGCAGATAACGGCTGCTGTGCAGATAACGGCTGCTGTGCAGATAACGGCTGCTGTGCAGATAACGGCTGCTGTGCAGATAACGGCTGCTGTGCAGATAACGGCTGCTGTGCAGATAACGGCTGCTGTGCAGATAACGGCTGCTGTGCAGATAACGGCTGCTGTGCAGATAACGGCTGCTGTGCAGATAACGGCTGCTGTGCAGATAACGGCTGCTGTGCAGATAACGGCTGCTGTGCAGATAACGGCTGCTGTGCAGATAACGGCTGCTGTGCAGATAACGGCTGCTGTGCAGATAACGGCTGCTGTGCAGATAACGGCTGCTGTGCAGATAACGGCTGCTGTGCAGATAACGGCTGCTGTGCAGATAACGGCTGCTGTGCAGATAACGGCTGCTGTGCAGATAACGGCTGCTGTGCAGATAACGGCTGCTGTGCAGATAACGGCTGCTGTGCAGATAACGGCTGCTGTGCAGATAACGGCTGCTGTGCAGATAACGGCTGCTGTGCAGATAACGGCTGCTGTGCAGATAACGGCTGCTGTGCAGATAACGGCTGCTGTGCAGATAACGGCTGCTGTGCAGATAACGGCTGCTGTGCAGATAACGGCTGCTGTGCAGATAACGGCTGCTGTGCAGATAACGGCTGCTGTGCAGATAACGGCTGCTGTGCAGATAACGGCTGCTGTGCAGATAACGGCTGCTGTGCAGATAACGGCTGCTGTGCAGATAACGGCTGCTGTGCAGATAACGGCTGCTGTGCAGATAACGGCTGCTGTGCAGATAACGGCTGCTGTGCAGATAACGGCTGCTGTGCAGATAACGGCTGCTGTGCAGATAACGGCTGCTGTGCAGATAACGGCTGCTGTGCAGATAACGGCTGCTGTGCAGATAACGGCTGCTGTGCAGATAACGGCTGCTGTGCAGATAACGGCTGCTGTGCAGATAACGGCTGCTGTGCAGATAACGGCTGCTGTGCAGATAACGGCTGCTGTGCAGATAACGGCTGCTGTGCAGATAACGGCTGCTGTGCAGATAACGGCTGCTGTGCAGATAACGGCTGCTGTGCAGATAACGGCTGCTGTGCAGATAACGGCTGCTGTGCAGATAACGGCTGCTGTGCAGATAACGGCTGCTGTGCAGATAACGGCTGCTGTGCAGATAACGGCTGCTGTGCAGATAACGGCTGCTGTGCAGATAACGGCTGCTGTGCAGATAACGGCTGCTGTGCAGATAACGGCTGCTGTGCAGATAACGGCTGCTGTGCAGATAACGGCTGCTGTGCAGATAACGGCTGCTGTGCAGATAACGGCTGCTGTGCAGATAACGGCTGCTGTGCAGATAACGGCTGCTGTGCAGATAACGGCTGCTGTGCAGATAACGGCTGCTGTGCAGATAACGGCTGCTGTGCAGATAACGGCTGCTGTGCAGATAACGGCTGCTGTGCAGATAACGGCTGCTGTGCAGATAACGGCTGCTGTGCAGATAACGGCTGCTGTGCAGATAACGGCTGCTGTGCAGATAACGGCTGCTGTGCAGATAACGGCTGCTGTGCAGATAACGGCTGCTGTGCAGATAACGGCTGCTGTGCAGATAACGGCTGCTGTGCAGATAACGGCTGCTGTGCAGATAACGGCTGCTGTGCAGATAACGGCTGCTGTGCAGATAACGGCTGCTGTGCAGATAACGGCTGCTGTGCAGATAACGGCTGCTGTGCAGATAACGGCTGCTGTGCAGATAACGGCTGCTGTGCAGATAACGGCTGCTGTGCAGATAACGGCTGCTGTGCAGATAACGGCTGCTGTGCAGATAACGGCTGCTGTGCAGATAACGGCTGCTGTGCAGATAACGGCTGCTGTGCAGATAACGGCTGCTGTGCAGATAACGGCTGCTGTGCAGATAACGGCTGCTGTGCAGATAACGGCTGCTGTGCAGATAACGGCTGCTGTGCAGATAACGGCTGCTGTGCAGATAACGGCTGCTGTGCAGATAACGGCTGCTGTGCAGATAACGGCTGCTGTGCAGATAACGGCTGCTGTGCAGATAACGGCTGCTGTGCAGATAACGGCTGCTGTGCAGATAACGGCTGCTGTGCAGATAACGGCTGCTGTGCAGATAACGGCTGCTGTGCAGATAACGGCTGCTGTGCAGATAACGGCTGCTGTGCAGATAACGGCTGCTGTGCAGATAACGGCTGCTGTGCAGATAACGGCTGCTGTGCAGATAACGGCTGCTGTGCAGATAACGGCTGCTGTGCAGATAACGGCTGCTGTGCAGATAACGGCTGCTGTGCAGATAACGGCTGCTGTGCAGATAACGGCTGCTGTGCAGATAACGGCTGCTGTGCAGATAACGGCTGCTGTGCAGATAACGGCTGCTGTGCAGATAACGGCTGCTGTGCAGATAACGGCTGCTGTGCAGATAACGGCTGCTGTGCAGATAACGGCTGCTGTGCAGATAACGGCTGCTGTGCAGATAACGGCTGCTGTGCAGATAACGGCTGCTGTGCAGATAACGGCTGCTGTGCAGATAACGGCTGCTGTGCAGATAACGGCTGCTGTGCAGATAACGGCTGCTGTGCAGATAACGGCTGCTGTGCAGATAACGGCTGCTGTGCAGATAACGGCTGCTGTGCAGATAACGGCTGCTGTGCAGATAACGGCTGCTGTGCAGATAACGGCTGCTGTGCAGATAACGGCTGCTGTGCAGATAACGGCTGCTGTGCAGATAACGGCTGCTGTGCAGATAACGGCTGCTGTGCAGATAACGGCTGCTGTGCAGATAACGGCTGCTGTGCAGATAACGGCTGCTGTGCAGATAACGGCTGCTGTGCAGATAACGGCTGCTGTGCAGATAACGGCTGCTGTGCAGATAACGGCTGCTGTGCAGATAACGGCTGCTGTGCAGATAACGGCTGCTGTGCAGATAACGGCTGCTGTGCAGATAACGGCTGCTGTGCAGATAACGGCTGCTGTGCAGATAACGGCTGCTGTGCAGATAACGGCTGCTGTGCAGATAACGGCTGCTGTGCAGATAACGGCTGCTGTGCAGATAACGGCTGCTGTGCAGATAACGGCTGCTGTGCAGATAACGGCTGCTGTGCAGATAACGGCTGCTGTGCAGATAACGGCTGCTGTGCAGATAACGGCTGCTGTGCAGATAACGGCTGCTGTGCAGATAACGGCTGCTGTGCAGATAACGGCTGCTGTGCAGATAACGGCTGCTGTGCAGATAACGGCTGCTGTGCAGATAACGGCTGCTGTGCAGATAACGGCTGCTGTGCAGATAACGGCTGCTGTGCAGATAACGGCTGCTGTGCAGATAACGGCTGCTGTGCAGATAACGGCTGCTGTGCAGATAACGGCTGCTGTGCAGATAACGGCTGCTGTGCAGATAACGGCTGCTGTGCAGATAACGGCTGCTGTGCAGATAACGGCTGCTGTGCAGATAACGGCTGCTGTGCAGATAACGGCTGCTGTGCAGATAACGGCTGCTGTGCAGATAACGGCTGCTGTGCAGATAACGGCTGCTGTGCAGATAACGGCTGCTGTGCAGATAACGGCTGCTGTGCAGATAACGGCTGCTGTGCAGATAACGGCTGCTGTGCAGATAACGGCTGCTGTGCAGATAACGGCTGCTGTGCAGATAACGGCTGCTGTGCAGATAACGGCTGCTGTGCAGATAACGGCTGCTGTGCAGATAACGGCTGCTGTGCAGATAACGGCTGCTGTGCAGATAACGGCTGCTGTGCAGATAACGGCTGCTGTGCAGATAACGGCTGCTGTGCAGATAACGGCTGCTGTGCAGATAACGGCTGCTGTGCAGATAACGGCTGCTGTGCAGATAACGGCTGCTGTGCAGATAACGGCTGCTGTGCAGATAACGGCTGCTGTGCAGATAACGGCTGCTGTGCAGATAACGGCTGCTGTGCAGATAACGGCTGCTGTGCAGATAACGGCTGCTGTGCAGATAACGGCTGCTGTGCAGATAACGGCTGCTGTGCAGATAACGGCTGCTGTGCAGATAACGGCTGCTGTGCAGATAACGGCTGCTGTGCAGATAACGGCTGCTGTGCAGATAACGGCTGCTGTGCAGATAACGGCTGCTGTGCAGATAACGGCTGCTGTGCAGATAACGGCTGCTGTGCAGATAACGGCTGCTGTGCAGATAACGGCTGCTGTGCAGATAACGGCTGCTGTGCAGATAACGGCTGCTGTGCAGATAACGGCTGCTGTGCAGATAACGGCTGCTGTGCAGATAACGGCTGCTGTGCAGGTACCGGCTGCTGTGCAGATAACGGCTGCTGTGCAGATAACGGCTGCTGTGCAGATAACGGCTGCTGTGCAGATAACGGCTGCTGTGCAGATACGGCTGCTGTGCAGATAACGGCTGCTGTGCAGATAACGGCTGCTGTGCAGGTAACGGCTGCTGTGCAGATAACGGCTGCTGTGCAGGTAACGGCTGCTGTGCAGATAACGGCTGCTGTGCAGATAACGGCTGCTGTGCAGATAACGGCTGCTGTGCAGGTAACGGCTGCTGTGCAGATAACGGCTGCTGTGCAGGTAACGGCTGCTGTGCAGATAACGGCTGCTGTGCAGATAACGGCTGCTGTGCAGATAACGGCTGCTGTGCAGATAACGGCTGCTGTGCAGATAACGGCTGCTGTGCAGATAACGGCTGCTGTGCAGATAACGGCTGCTGTGCAGATAACGGCTGCTGTGCAGATAACGGCTGCTGTGCAGGTAACGGCTGCTGTGCAGATAACGGCTGCTGTGCAGATAACGGCTGCTGTGCAGATAACGGCTGCTGTGCAGGTACCGGCTGCTGTGCAGATAACGGCTGCTGTGCAGATAACGGCTGCTGTGCAGATAACGGCTGCTGTGCAGGTACCGGCTGCTGTGCAGATAACGGCTGCTGTGCAGGTACCGGCTGCTGTGCAGATAACGGCTGCTGTGCAGATAACGGCTGCTGTGCAGATAACGGCTGCTGTGCAGATAACGGCTGCTGTGCAGATAACGGCTGCTGTGCAGATAACGGCTGCTGTGCAGGTAACGGCTGCTGTGCAGATAACGGCTGCTGTGCAGGTACCGGCTGCTGTGCAGATAACGGCTGCTGTGCAGGTACCGGCTGCTGTGCAGATAACGGCTGCTGTGCAGGTACCGGCTGCTGTGCAGATAACGGCTGCTGTGCAGGTACCGGCTGCTGTGCAGATAACGGCTGCTGTGCAGATAACGGCTGCTGTGCAGATAACGGCTGCTGTGCAGATAACGGCTGCTGTGCAGGTACCGGCTGCTGTGCAGATAACGGCTGCTGTGCAGATAACGGCTGCTGTGCAGATAACGGCTGCTGTGCAGGTACCGGCTGCTGTGCAGATAACGGCTGCTGTGCAGATAACGGCTGCTGTGCAGATAACGGCTGCTGTGCAGATAACGGCTGCTGTGCAGATAACGGCTGCTGTGCAGATACGGCTGCTGTGCAGATAACGGCTGCTGTGCAGATAACGGCTGCTGTGCAGATAACGGCTGCTGTGCAGATAACGGCTGCTGTGCAGGTACCGGCTGCTGTGCAGATAACGGCTGCTGTGCAGATAACGGCTGCTGTGCAG
>JAWQFJ010025374.1:5000-45000 GCA_034096865.1 Theodoxus fluviatilis
GTAGACACGGATATGCGGTGTGGCCCACGCCTTCCCCCTAGATATGTTGACACGGAGATGTGCTATGGCCCACGCCTTCCCCCTAGATATGTAGACACGGATATGTGCTATGGCCCACGCCTTCTCCCTAGATATGTAGACATGGAGATGTGGTGTGGCTCACGTCTTCTCCCTAGATATGTAGACACGGAGGTGTGGTGTGGCCCACGCCTTCCCCCTAGATATGTAGACACGGATATGTGCTATGGCCCACGCCTTCTACCTAGATATGTAGACATGGATATGTGGTGTGGCCCACGTCTTCTCCCTAGATATGTAGACACGGAGGTGTGGTGTGGCCCACGCCTTCTCCCTAGATATGTAGACACGGATATGTGCTATGGCCCACACCTTCTCCCTAGATATGTAGACACGGAGATGTGCTATGGCCCACACCTTCTCCCTAGATATGTAGACACGGAGATGTGGTGTGGCCCACGCCTTCTCCCTAGATATGTAGACACGGATATGTGGTGTGGCCCACGCCTTCTCCCTAGATATGTAGACACGGAGATGTGGTGTGGCCCACGCCTTCTCCCTAGATATGTAGACACGGATATGTGGTGTGGCCCACGCCTTCTCCCTAGATATGTAGACACGGATATGTGGTGTGGCCCACGCCTTCCCCCTAGATATGTAGACACGGATATGTGGTGTGGCCCACGCCTTCTCCCTAGATATGTAGACACGGATATGTGGTGTGGCCCACGCCTTCTCCCTAGATATGTAGACACGGAGATGTGGTGTGGCCCACGCCTTCTCTCTAGATATGTAGACACGGATATGCGGTGTGGCCCACGCCCTCTCCCTAGATATGTAGACACGGAGATGTGGTGTGGCCCACGCCTTCTCCCTAGATATGTAGACACGGATATGTGGTGTGGCCCACGCCTTCTCTCTAGATATGTAGACACGGATATGTGGTGTGGCCCACGCCTTCTCCCTAGATAGGTAGACACGGATATGTGGTGTGGCCCACGCCTTCTCCCTAGATATGTAGACACGGATATGTGGTGTGGCCCACGCCTTCTCCCTAGATATGTAGACACGGAGATGTGGTGTGGCCCACGCCTTCTCCCTAGATATGTAGACACGGAGATGTGGTGTGGCCCACGCCTTCCCCCTAGATATGTAGACACGGATATGTGGTGTGGCCCACGCCTTCTCCCTAGATATGTAGACATGGATATGTGGTGTGGCCCACGTCTTCTCCCTAGATATGTAGACACGGAGGTGTGGTGTGGCCCACGCCTTCTCCCTAGATATGTAGACACGGATATGTGCTATGGCCCACACCTTCTCCCTAGATATGTAGACACGGAGATGTGCTATGGCCCACACCTTCTCCCTAGATATGTAGACACGGAGATGTGGTGTGGCCCACGCCTTCTCCCTAGATATGTAGACACGGATATGTGGTGTGGCCCACGCCCTCTCCCTAGATATGTAGACACGGAGATGTGGTGTGGCCCACGCCTTCTCCCTAGATATGTAGACACGGATATGTGGTGTGGCCCACGCCTTCCCCCTAGATATGTAGACATGGAGATGTGGTGTGGCCCACGCCTTCTCCCTAGATATGTAGACACGGATATGTGGTGTGGCCCACGCCTTCTCCCTAGATATGTAGACACGGATATGCGGTGTGGCCCACGCCTTCTCTCTAGATATGTAGACACGGATATGTGGTGTGGCCCACGCCTTCTCCCTAGATATGTAGACACGGAGATGTGGTGTGGCCCACGCCTTCTCCCTAGATATGTAGACACGGATATGTGGTGTGGCCCACGCCTTCTCCCTAGATATGTAGACACGGAGATGTGGTGTGGCCCACGCCTTCTCTCTAGATATGTAGACACGGATATGTGGTGTGGCCCACGCCTTCTCCCTAGATATGTAGACACGGATATGTGGTGTGGCCCACGCCTTCTCCCTAGATATGTAGACATGGAGATGTGGTGTGGCCCACGCCTTCTCCCTAGATATGTAGACATGGAGATGTGGTGTGGCCCACGCCTTCTCCCTAGATATGTAGCCACGGAGATGTGGTGTGGCCCACGCCTTCTCCCTAGATATGTAGACACGGAGATGTGGTGTGGCCCACGCCTTCTCCCTAGATATGTAGACACGGATATGTGGTGTGGCCCACGCCTTCTCCCTAGATATGTAGACACGGATATGTGATATGGCCCACGCCTTCTCCCTAGATATGTAGACACGGAAAGGTGGTGTGGCCCACGCCTTCTCCCTAGATATGTAGAAACGGATATGTGCTATGGTCCACGCCTTCTCCCTAGATATGTAGGCATGGAGATGTGGTGTGGCCCACGCCTTCTCCCTAGATAGGTAGACACGGATGATGTGGTGTGGCCCACGCCTTCTCCCTAGATATGTAGACACGGATATGTGGTGTGGCCCACGCCTTCTCCCTAAATATGTAGACACGGATATGTGGTGTGGCCCACGCCTTCTCCCTAAATATGTAGACACGGAGATGTGGTGTGGCCCACGCCTTCTCCCTAGATATGTAGACACGGATATGTGGTGTGGCCCACGCCTTCCCCCTAGATATGTAGACACGGAGATGTGGTGTGGCCCACGCCTTCTCCCTAGATATGTAGACACGGAGGTGTGGTGTGGCCCACGCCTTCTCCCTAGATATGTAGACATGGAGATGTGGTGTGGCCCACGCCTTCCCCCTTTGAAGTCTACCCACCACGTCCGCGAAGGCTGGCCAGCCTCACATCTCGGCAATGAGTCTCCCAATATCTCCTCCTCATACACACCCAATCGGCTCCATTTCTCTACTCCTTCTTCCCCCTTCCCCTCCTCCCTCAATCCTCTCTCTCGCCCACATCGTCCCTCCTCTGTCTCGCCCACCTCCTCCCTCCCTCTTCTCAGCCCCTTATCCTTCCCTCTTCCCTCCTCCTTCCACAGCTCTCCACACTGATAACTCCACTTCGCATCAGTCTCCCTGTGGGCGAGAGGCTGGTGGTCATGAATCCCCCACTGAGCTAACAAGGCACCGACTTGCCGGCACAACACCAACACACCTCATCTTTCAGCATCATTCAATGATTCTGTGAGGGTCACTAACAGTCTATGACAAATAAGATTTACGACCCATATACATGTACATTCACCGCAGTCCAATAAATGCACATAAAGCGGGTTAAAACAGCACAGTAAACACTAGACATTGTGATCTACGTGTTCAATATCTCTCGTAAAGCAATTGACAACAATGTCCACTCCGTTATCGAAGGAAGTAAATTAGCAACCATAAGAAACGTAACGCGCATTCAGAACTCCTTGGTTTATTAAGAAACTCAGCTTCAACACTACTAAATTAAACAGACAATAAGGAAGCCAGATTTTGAACCAATCAAAGTAGGCTACACCTGAAGAGGTTTATGATAGATATTCTATTAATCCAAGGAAAAGTTTTTGTCTATTGTATGCATCGTATTTCCTCTCCTCCTTCCTCTCCTCTTCTTTCTTCCTTCCTCCTCTTCTTCCTTCCTTCCCTTCTCCTTCCCTTTGCCACCACACTTCTTCCAAAATGGCGGCGAGGAAGGCGGATCTGCCAGGGAGGGAGCACTGATAAAGGCGCCGGGCTATCATAGGCAACATCCTAAATTAGCAGCAAGTCACCTAGCTGCAGGGTAGTGACAAGATTAATGTTCCACATTTCCTCAGGCTGTTCCCCACCATAGCTGCAAATATGGCACTCACCTCCACATTCAGGAACAATTTGTATATGTATGTCTGCTTAAGATTTGAATGCAGCAACCATACACACGCGCTCGCGCGTGCGCGCGCACACACACATATACACATGCGCACATACACACACTCGCATACATACACGCGTGCGCGTACATATGCACACAAGCATGCGCTCGCATGCTACCACGCACACACACGCACACGAAAACGTGCACACCCAAATACGAGCGCGCGCGCACGCACACGTACACATGCGCATGCGCGCGCGCAGACACACACATTCACACAGGGACTTAGTTCATACACAGTGTGAATTTAAGAAACTTAACAACTACAAGGTCTCTACATCTGTAGTGTCTTGAACGCTGGGTCTAATTTGGTTATATTTACATCCTTTCACTCAAATATTGCAAATAAAGATATGTAATACTTGGAACACCAATAATGGTCTCCGTTCTTAGTCTTTGCACGTTCAAGGTGTGGCTGAATTCTCCATGGTGTGACTACAACCGCGTGTGTCGAGCGGAATGCAGGCCTGCCTGGACAGAGACCAGGTCATGCCCAGTGGTGTCCAGCAGGAAGGTGGACAGTGTTGGACATGACGGGTGACAGCGGGGAAGACACACCTCTTGTTGACCAAGCATACCCGCCTGGTGACTCAAACCGCGGCGACTACTTCTTGCGGACAACGAGCACCGTAAGACTCACACTGAGACAAAGGGAAGAAAGATGCGTGGCAAGTTCCACGATACTCTCGTGCAGTAAGACTCACACTGAGACAAAGGGAAGAAAGATGCGTGGCAAGTTCCACGATACTCTCGTGCAGTAAGACTCACACTGAGACAAAGGGAAGAAAGATGCGTGGCAAGTTCCACGATACTCTCGTGCAGTAAGACTCACACTGAGACAAAGGGAAGAAAGATGCATGGCAAGTTCCACGATACTCTCGTGCAGTAAGACTGACACTGAGACAAAGGGAAGAAAGATGCGTGGCAAGTTCCACGATACTCTCGTGCAGTAAGACTCACACTGAGACAAAGGGAAAAAAGATGCGTGGCAAGTTCCACGATACTCTCGTGCAGTAAGACTCACACTGAGACAAAGGGAAGAAAGATGCGTGGCAAGTTCCACGATACTCTCGTGCAGTAAGACTGACACTGAGACAAAGGGAAGAAAGATGCGTGGCAAGTTCCACGATACTCTCGTGCAGTAAGACTCACACTGAGACAAAGGGAAGAAAGATGCGTGGCAAGTTCCACGATACTCTCGTGCAGTAAGACTGACACTGAGACAAAGGGAAGAAAGATGCGTGGCAAGTTCCACGATACTCTCGTGCAGTAAGACTCACACTGAGACAAAGGGAAGAAAGATGCGTGGCAAGTTCCACGATACTCTCGTGCAGTAAGACTCACACTGAGACAAAGGGAAGAAAGATGCGTGGCAAGTTCCACGATACTCTCGTGCAGTAAGACTGACACTGAGACAAAGGGAAGAAAGATGCGTGGCAAGTTCCACGATACTCTCGTGCAGTAAGACTCACACTGAGACAAAGGGAAGAAAGATGCGTGGCAAGTTCCACGATACTCTCGTGCAGTAAGACTCACACTGAGACAAAGGGAAGAAAGATGCGTGGCAAGTTCCACGATACTCTCGTGCAGTAAGACTCACACTGAGACAAAGGGAAGAAAGATGCGTGGCAAGTTCCACGATACTCTCGTGCAGTAAGACTCACACTGAGACAAAGGGAAGAAAGATGCGTGGCAAGTTCCACGATACTCTCGTGCAGTAAGACTGACACTGAGACAAAGGGAAGAAAGATGCGTGGCAAGTTCCACGATACTCTCGTGCAGTAAGACTCACACTGAGACAAAGGGAAGAAAGATGCGTGGCAAGTTCCACGATACTCTCGTGCAGTAAGACTCACACTGAGACAAAGGGAAGAAAGATGCGTGGCAAGTTCCACGATACTCTCGTGCAGTAAGACTCACACTGAGACAAAGGGAAGAAAGATGCGTGGCAAGTTCCACGATACTCTCGTGCAGTAAGACTGACACTGAGACAAAGGGAAGAAAGATGCGTGGCAAGTTCCACGATACTCTCGTGCAGTAAGACTCACACTGAGACAAAGGGAAGAAAGATGCGTGGCAAGTTCCACGATACTCTCGTGCAGTAAGACTGACACTGAGACAAAGGGAAGAAAGATGTGTGGCAAGTTCCACGATACTCTCGTGCAGTAAGACTCACACTGAGACAAAGGGAAGAAAGATGCGTGGCAAGTTCCACGATACTCTCGTGCAGTAAGACTCACACTGAGACAAAGGGAAGACAGATGCGTGGCAAGTTCCACGATACTCTCGTGCAGTAAGACTGACACTGAGACAAAGGGAAGAAAGATGCGTGGCAAGTTCCACGATACTCTCGTGCAAGTTCCACGATACTCTCGTGCAAGTTCCACGATACTCTCGTGCAAGTTCCACGATACTCTCGTGCAAGTTCCACGATACTCTCGTGCAAGTTCCACGATACTCTCGTGCAAGTTCCACGAAACTCTCGTGCAAGAAGCGCGATACAACAAACATCACGGTAAAAAAGGTAAATACAAAAACACAAGAGCGCACTCGTGAGGGAGACGTCCAGGGCCAGAGATTTACAATTGTGCGCGGTCTGAAGAAAGTCCCAAACATTGCTCAAATTATTTCGTCACCTAAAACCGCAGAAATGCCACCATGGGGTCGCCATGAGTTCAAAGTGGGACCCAAGCAACGCCAGAGATAGTTCAGTTTGAAGAATCTGAGCACGAATATCAAGTTACTTTTCCAGGCTCATAGAAATATATGCATACATTCGAGCGCGCGGACGCACACACACGCTCGAGATATATGCACACACATAGGCGCTGGGCATGCATGCATACACAAACACACAGATGCACAAACGCGCGTGCGCGCGCACATACTCACACACACATTCACACATGCGCGCGCGCGAGCACACGCACACACACGCACACGCACACGCACACACACGCACACGCACACGCTTGATCAGTACGTGTGAGAACGTCTGTGAAGGCTTGATCAGTACGTGCGAGAACGTCTGTGAAGGCTTGATCAGTACGTGTGAGAACGTTTGTGAAAGGTTGATCAGTACGTGCGAGAACGTTTGTGAAAGGTTGATCAGTACGTGTGAGAACGTCTGTGAAGGCTTGATCAGTACGTGTGAGAACGCCTGTGAAGGCTTGATCAGTACGTGTGAGAACGTTTGTGAAAGGTTGATCAGTACGTGTGAGAACGCCTGTGAAGGCTTGATCAGTACGTGTGAGAACGTCTGTGAAGGCTTGATCAGTACGTGCGAGAACGTCTGTGAAGGCTTGATCAGTACGTGTGAGAACGTCTGTGAAGGCTTGATCAGTACGTGTGAGAACGTTTGTGAAGGGTTGATCAGTACGTGTGAGAACGTCTGTGAAGGCTTGATCAGTACGTGCGAGAACGTTTGTGAAAGGTTGATCAGTACGTGTGAGAACGCCTGTGAAGGGTTGATCAGTACGTGTGAGAACGTCTGTGAAGGCTTGATCAGTACGTGTGAGAACGTTTGTGAAAGGTTGATCAGTACGTGTGAGAACGCCTGTGAAGGCTTGATCAGTACGTGTGAGCACGTCTGTGATGGCTTGACGACACTCCAGGAATGCACACTACACGGACAAGTTGTACGGAAACAAGTGAACGCGGCTCAGCAGTCAAGAGCGTGAAATATATACAATATTAAAAAAAGCAGAAAAGATCGAGGATAACTGTGCTGTTTTTGATTGCACTGAGACACATATACCGACATTGCAAGCGTCCACGAATCCACCCCAGATTGCACCAGGCTAGAGTCACGGACTGCTTTTGTCAAAATGAGACACGTTGACCTTGGTCCGAGATCCTCTACTCCCGAATAGTCGCCGTGGTCTTCGCAGCTGCTGAAGCTTAGCAAACAAGATTCCGCCGAGCTGTTCCTTTCGTAATACATACTTCATGACAGAACACTATCCACTTATGAGAGTCACGCTAACGCCCAGTGGTTTCCATGCCAACTTACGACGCACTACAAGTGCGAGATGTGGACACAGTGGCCACCTGTTGCACCATCTTCGCACACACATTCTGAAAGAATCACGTACGTATCATCGACGATTATAACTCATTTATCATCGGCAACCTATTGTCCTTTTCCTTTCACTGTGGGTTCGGGTAAGAACTAACCCACCGCGTCTCCCTACGCATTTCGTAACAGGCGAAAGTTGCTAGCGCTTACGCTAAGCAGCTGCAGTGACGGTCGTGATACTTCCTTACTAGTGACGGTCGTGATACTTCCTTACTAGTGACGGTCGTGATACTTCCTTACTAGTGACGGTCGTGATACTTCCTTACTAGTGACGGTCGTGATACTTCCTTACTAGTGACGGTCGTGATACTTCCTTACTAGTGACGGTCGTGATACTTCCTTACTAGTGACGGTCGTGATACTTCCTTACTAGTGACGGTCGTGATACTTCCTTACTAGTGACGGTCGTGATACTTCCTTACTAGTGACGGTCGTGATACTTCCTTACTAGTGACGGTCGTGATACTTCCTTACTAGTGACGGTCGTGATACTTCCTTACTAGTGACGGTCGTGATACTTCCTTACTAGTGACGGTCGTGATACTTCCTTACTAGTGACGGTCGTGATACTTCCTTACTAGTGACGGTCGTGATACTTCCTTACTAGTGACGGTCGTGATACTTCCTTACTAGTGACGGTCGTGATACTTCCTTACTAGTGACGGTCGTGATACTTCCTTACTAGTGACGGTCGTGATACTTCCTTACTAGTGACGGTCGTGATACTTCCTTACTAGTGACGGTCGTGATACTTCCTTACTAGTGACGGTCGTGATACTTCCTTACTAGTGACGGTCGTGATACTTCCTTACTAGTGACGGTCGTGATACTTCCTTACTAGTGACGGTCGTGATACTTCCTTACTAGTGACGGTCGTGATACTTCCTTACTAGTGACGGTCGTGATACTTCCTTACTAGTGACGGTCGTGATACTTCCTTACTAGTGACGGTCGTGATACTTCCTTACTAGTGACGGTCGTGATACTTCCTTACTAGTGACGGTCGTGATACTTCCTTACTAGTGACGGTCGTGATACTTCCTTACTAGTGACGGTCGTGATACTTCCTTACTAGTGACGGTCGTGATACTTCCTTACTAGTGACGGTCGTGATACTTCCTTACTAGTGACGGTCGTGATACTTCCTTACTAGTGACGGTCGTGATACTTCCTTACTAGTGACGGTCGTGATACTTCCTTACTAGTGACGGTCGTGATACTTCCTTACTAGTGACGGTCGTGATACTTCCTTACTAGTGACGGTCGTGATACTTCCTTACTAGTGACGGTCGTGATACTTCCTTACTAGTGACGGTCGTGATACTTCCTTACTAGTGACGGTCGTGATACTTCCTTACTAGTGACGGTCGTGATACTTCCTTACTAGTGACGGTCGTGATACTTCCTTACTAGTGACGGTCGTGATACTTCCTTACTAGTGACGGTCGTGATACTTCCTTACTAGTGACGGTCGTGATACTTCCTTACTAGTGACGGTCGTGATACTTCCTTACTAGTGACGGTCGTGATACTTCCTTACTAGTGACGGTCGTGATACTTCCTTACTAGTGACGGTCGTGATACTTCCTTACTAGTGACGGTCGTGATACTTCCTTACTAGTGACGGTCGTGATACTTCCTTACTAGTGACGGTCGTGATACTTCCTTACTAGTGACGGTCGTGATACTTCCTTACTAGTGACGGTCGTGATACTTCCTTACTAGTGACGGTCGTGATACTTCCTTACTAGTGACGGTCGTGATACTTCCTTACTAGTGACGGTCGTGATACTTCCTTACTAGTGACGGTCGTGATACTTCCTTACTAGTGACGGTCGTGATACTTCCTTACTAGTGACGGTCGTGATACTTCCTTACTAGTGACGGTCGTGATACTTCCTTACTAGTGACGGTCGTGATACTTCCTTACTAGTGACGGTCGTGATACTTCCTTACTAGTGACGGTCGTGATACTTCCTTACTAGTGACGGTCGTGATACTTCCTTACTAGTGACGGTCGTGATACTTCCTTACTAGTGACGGTCGTGATACTTCCTTACTAGTGACGGTCGTGATACTTCCTTACTAGTGACGGTCGTGATACTTCCTTACTAGTGACGGTCGTGATACTTCCTTACTAGTGACGGTCGTGATACTTCCTTACTAGTGACGGTCGTGATACTTCCTTACTAGTGACGGTCGTGATACTTCCTTACTAGTGACGGTCGTGATACTTCCTTACTAGTGACGGTCGTGATACTTCCTTACTAGTGACGGTCGTGATACTTCCTTACTAGTGACGGTCGTGATACTTCCTTACTAGTGACGGTCGTGATACTTCCTTACTAGTGACGGTCGTGATACTTCCTTACTAGTGACGGTCGTGATACTTCCTTACTAGTGACGGTCGTGATACTTCCTTACTAGTGACGGTCGTGATACTTCCTTACTAGTGACGGTCGTGATACTTCCTTACTAGTGACGGTCGTGATACTTCCTTACTAGTGACGGTCGTGATACTTCCTTACTAGTGACGGTCGTGATACTTCCTTACTAGTGACGGTCGTGATACTTCCTTACTAGTGACGGTCGTGATACTTACTTACTAGTGACGGTCGTGATACTTCCTTACTAGTGACGGTCGTGATACTTCCTTACTAGTGACGGTCGTGATACTTCCTTACTAGTGACGGTCGTGATACTTCCTTACTAGTGACGGTCGTGATACTTCCTTACTAGTGACGGTCGTGATACTTCCTTACTAGTGACGGTCGTGATACTTCCTTACTAGTGACGGTCGTGATACTTCCTTACTAGTGACGGTCGTGATACTTCCTTACTAGTGACGGTCGTGATACTTCCTTACTAGTGACGGTCGTGATACTTCCTTACTAGTGACGGTCGTGATACTTACTTACTAGTGACGGTCGTGATACTTCCTTACTAGTGACGGTCGTGATACTTCCTTACTAGTGACGGTCGTGATACTTCTTTACTAGTGACGGTCGTGATACTTCCTTACTAGTGACGGTCGTGACACTTCCTTACTAGTGACGGTCGTGATACTTCCTTACTAGTGACGGTCGTGATACTTCCTTACTAGTGACGGTCGTGATACTTCCTTACTAGTGACGGTCGTGATACTTCCTTACTAGTGACGGTCGTGATACTTCCTTACTAGTGACGGTCGTGATACTTCCTTACTAGTGACGGTCGTGATACTTCCTTACTAGTGACGGTCGTGATACTTCCTTACTAGTGACGGTCGTGATACTTCCTTACTAGTGACGGTCGTGATACTTACTTACTAGTGACGGTCGTGATACTTCCTTACTAGTGACGGTCGTGATACTTCCTTACTAGTGACGGTCGTGATACTTCCTTACTAGTGACGGTCGTGATACTTCCTTACTAGTGACGGTCGTGATACTTCCTTACTAGTGACGGTCGTGATACTTCCTTACTAGTGACGGTCGTGATACTTCCTTACTAGTGACGGTCGTGATACTTCCTTACTAGTGACGGTCGTGACACTTCCTTACTAGTGACGGTCGTGATACTTCCTTACTAGTGACGGTGGAGATCAATGTTCTACATAGCCTACAAAGGCTGACTGGCGGTAAAACGTAATTACTTCCTTACTTGCTTTTCTCCTCCACCTTCTGCTAGTTATTCCCAAACCTTGCGTGCACGATTCCTGCTCATCATTCTGCCGATTTTTGCGAGGTACGGTAATGAAGTTTTGGTTGGCGGATAAATACGGGGAAGGAGAAATTACCCGTTATCTTCCCTCCATGACGTCCATTCTGTCCACGTCAAAATGAGGCAGTTTGAGTGTTGTGTCGATTTCAGTCCTTTTTCTCAATTCTTCCCCCCCCCCCCCCCCCCCCCCCCCCCCCCCCAACGTGTGCCCTCTTCCCTTCCTCTTTATGCATAAGCCCAAACCCTTTCGAATTTTGCACATCAAGGAGACACAAACAAATAAAACTGAAACACTTTATGAGGATGGGATACTTTTCATATTAGCTACAGGGTATTATATGAATACAACGACAACATATCACAACAAATAACCGATAGATTAAACATTGCAACAACAAAAATTGAATAACCAATTGATACAAATGAAGCTGTACATGATTCTTTATCTTGATGTACTTTCAATAAAACAGAAAACAAATTCCACAGATGTATCTTGAATAGTTTTAAAGACAGAATTATCAAATGGTCGTTCCTATCTATAGAAGTATCAGCCATGTTGACACATGAGCTTGAACATGCAGAAATTTAGTTGTTGAACATGGTTTCTCTCACTTAATTGCACCGAGACATAAATCATTCATCAAGTGATTAGCATCCTTCAAGGAACTTTACGAGTGGTATACTGAAAGTAAATCGTGGCCTTAAAAGTTTAACTCGGCAACTTCACATGTGATAATTCCACTGTGAATCTGACATGAGCGCTCAAACCAGAGATACTATATATAGTAACACAAACTATGCAAAGCAGTTATGAGGGGCGAGTCCTCTCCACCAGTACGTGTACATCCGGGCACACCTGACCCGCAAGATTGCAAATTCAGAAGTTCACAGGCCACTGCTACATGTATATTTCATGCCGGGAAATTGACAATCTCAGGACTTGGCATGCTTGCCATAACACAATTGGTCAACTCCCTCTCACTCTAAATCTTCAAGTGATGGCTTTCAAGGGTTCTGCCGGTGACACGTGTTCGAATGACCCCTGTGCAAGATACCATGGAGTGGTCAAGACGAAATTAATTCGCTTTGCCTTGTAGGGCATTCCAGGCTTGTTAAGAATGTTCTCCCCTCAGGCATCAATACCGGTACACACAACCTCCAGCTTCTGTCAGATTGGACATTCTAAATATGGACGCTTGTTTACAAGCTACTGTGTGCGTGGATGTGTGGATGTGTGTGCGTGCGCGCGCGCGCGCGCGTGTGTGTGTGTGTGTGAGAGAGAGAGTGTGTGTGTATGTGTGTGTGTGTGTACGTGCGCGTGCGAGCGTGTATGTGTGTGAAGGGGTGGTGAGGGAGGGAGGGAGGGAGGGAGGGAGGGAGGGAGGGAGGGAGAGAGAGAGAGAGAGAGAGAGAGAGAGAGAGAGAGAGAGAGAGAGAGAGGGGGGGGGGATAGATAGAGAGCGTTATATGGCACCACAAACCTACAATTCGCACACATGGACCCTATTTGGACGCCGGCGAAAATTAGAGGACTGAAAAGAAAAAAAATATTCCCAACGTTCGTTATCTCCGCCATCCATGGACCGAAGTCGATCAACGAGAGAGAGAGAGAGAGGGGTGGGGGGTGTTAAGGGGGGGGGGGGGGGCTGGGAGGGGTGGAGCGAAGGGGGGGGGGGGGAGGATTGGTGGGTCTGGGGAGGGGTGGTGGGGCTGAGAGAGGTGGAGGGAAGGGGGGGGGAGGTGAACGAGGGAGAAAGTGCATTATGTTTAACCCCGGTCTCAAGGAGTTTCCACGCAGATTTGCAAATACCATGCAGCTTTCTAAGTGTCGAAGTTTCTAAACACAGCCGTCATTATCTCGATCACTAAAAGCTTTCGTAGCTGGCCTGCGGAGGCGGGGAAAAGTTGCACGTGTGGAGAGAATTCAAAACAGGAAGAAAGAGCAAAACAATTACACATAATTCGCGGAGACCATAGTGCACTTTTCCGTTCTGTAAAAATGGTGGAGAAATTTTCACACGAGCGAAGACTCTTTCATGCCATGGGCAGCAAAAATGTGTGAATTTAATTCCCCGCCCAAACCCCCATCCCCACTTCAACTGCAATTTCAACTCCATCTCTAAGGGAAAAGAAATACAAAGGTTTATTCTTACTGCCGGTCCAAATCAAAGACATTGCCAGAAAATATTACAAGTCATTGTTGTACTTAAATCTTCGTAGCTTCTTTTGGTTTTGATATCGTATGTGGGGGGCCACCACAACACCAGTCGTAGCTCGACTTCTTAGTGTTTGGAGATGCAAGTCAAGTATCTTTAACATTTGCAGTCTTTTAGGTTTTCATGCCAGAGGCAGTTTTGCGAAAATGGCCACTGAAGTTTTCTTACACTATGACTACACAGCAGAGGTAAGACCAAAAAGAACTTTTTTCAGGCATTTCAACCTCTGTTCAGGGTATTTATTTGCGGGCATGAAAATGGGATATCCATAGCAAGCGTCTTTGCAACATGCAACTGACCCAGACTGACACCCATCTCGTGTCTCTGCCTGGAGGGCAGAATCGCCTTTTGCAAGTTAAGACTGCTTTCGTGCTAGCGGGTCTTTCTTGTCCATTTGTGCAGAGCGGGCTGAGATTTCGACTGCGACCTCGCTGCCCCTGGGTAGTGAAATCTATTAGAGGCGCCGAGCGTTCTGTTCACAGCGAGAAAGGGCAGGAGGTCAACTCAGGCGTAAGGGTGAAGGGCTGGAATGTCTCCCACAACATCCTGGCATCCACTCCACCTGGCTGCTGAGAAGACCAGAGCAGACGTCACCAGACGCTGACCTCCCACTCTGGCCCTATGACCCGTCCATCTTCTGTTCCTCACCCGCCTGCGGCGCCCAATTCACCGGTGTGAAATCGGTTCCTGTCACTGCCTGATGGCGGAGAGTGATCGCGGGGGAGGGAGGGAGGCACGGCGCTGAGCGGACGTGGTAAGCACGGACCTCCCGCCTCCTCGTTAAGTCGACGCTCTGATGGAAAAAATGATCAATGCCGAGATAAGCCCCGCGGTCGATGCTGCCGGCCGAGGTTCATGAGGCCATAAAGAGCTGGACACAGCCAAAGACTTTGCCTCGCAGCTTGAGGTTCATGAGGCCATAAAGAGCTGGACACAGCAAAAGACTTTGCCTCGCAGCTTGCACTCCAGGCACGTTAGAGACGCCCCACGTCGCACGTCGTGGCAAATTGCCACGGTGGTTTATTGAACAGCGCTGACGTCTTTGAGACCTGACGTTGAGATTGCATCTTTCAAGATAACTTTCCGTGTTTTTCTCCGTCTCCACCTCTCTCTCTCTCTCTCTCTCTCTCTCTCTCTCTCTCTCTCTCTCTCTCTCTCTCTCTCTCTCTTTCTCCTCCTACCCCTCCCTCCCTCACTCCCCCCCCTCTCTCTCTCTCTCTCTCTCTCTCTCTCTCTCTCTCTCTCTCTCTCTCTCTCTCTCTCTCACACACACACACACACACACACACATACACACATACACACACACACACATACACACACATACACACACATTTCGTGTGAGTGCGTCGTGCATGGATGTTCTGGGTTGAACAGAGTATCCCGGGTTCGTAAATAAGTCTTCGCCATGTGAATTATAGATGAAGCCATTTAACAAAGAACCAGTCAAGACACTCTGCAAAAGTGCAGAAAAATGCGGCTATGGGTGTGCATGCATGCGCGCGCGTGCGTGCGCGTGCGTGTGCGTGTGTGTGTGTGAGAGAGAGAGAGAGAGAGAGAGAGAGAGAGAGAGAGAGAGAGAGAGAGCAGTAAGAAACACAAGAAAGATACCCATGAATAGAGATTGGAGAGACAGATTTCAGCCAGTCACGCAGATATGACTCTCGGGAGTAAAGGCGATATCCTGGCACCTACCACTACTCCTGTACTCCTGGCACCTACCACTACTCCTGTACTCACTCCCCGAAGAACACCAGTGGCAGGGCCAGGTCATGACGTGTTACCATCAGGGGCGGACCAAGAAAAACTGGGAGCGTTGGACTACTGTATTCAGTCCATCTCTAAAGGAGACTTTACGGTCAAGAAATATCCGACTGGAGGCGGCAATGACGCGAGAGATCGGGACGTGACGACCATTGCTACAGAACTTTTTCCGCTGGAGTCTACAACATAGCTGCGGTTTCTTGGCTTCATCAGGCACCTCAGTCCCCAGGACACGTGATAGGAAAGGCATGGAATCCTGACGCCAGATAGCATCATAATCTACGTTCAGACCTGGCTAGAGCTCTTTGCAGGGCATGTGTTTTTCCTTGTAGGAAGCACAGACGGCATCAAGTTAAGTCAATAACAATTTAGTCACACCTTCCTTTCAGGCAACAGAAGAAATTCGGAGGGATCACATAGACGCACAGCTATGTGGCCGTTCAGCTACATCATCAGCTTGCCGCGGCCTTCTCTTCCCGTCACCGAGGGTAGGGAGGTCGCTTCAAGAAGGAAGCAGTTAAAACAACATGAACGGTCACTGCCTGTTGGCCAAGTCAGGCAAGCCAATTCCTTCTTGCAACATAAAATGCGTGGTCCGTGAAGACAGGCAGAATACAAAAACACCCGTTTGAAAAATTCATGTCGCGGGAATTTAGCGTTGGCCAGCGCGCGTCAAAAGACAAGGCCGATATGAGTTCCTGAAGACATCGATTGTCGGCCCCAACTGACCACAGCCCGACTTCCACAGTGGCCTGTGCGCAGGTGAAGACTGCACGAAAAAAATCCTGACCGATGTTACTGACGCACTGGATGAATGGCTAGAGAGGTATAGGGAAAATGAAATGCCAAGGAGATCAGAAATCAGAAAGAAAACCCACAATGGCGACCAAGGGGGTCCATAGTGTGCCTGAAAGTCTAAGAGGAGACAATTGCACCAACATTTCAGAGGGCAAAGCATAAGAAGTGCAAGATGGACAAGGACTTTCAGGCAGACGAGGACTGAAGCTGGCAGACAGGGAGGCAGACAGGGAGACAGACAGGCAGACAGGGAGGCAGACAGGGAGGCAGACAGGCAGACAGACAGGCAGACAGACAGGCAGACAGACAGGCAGACAGGGAGGCAGACAGGGAGACAGACAGGAAGACAGGGAGGCAGACAGGGAGGCAGACAGGGAGACAGACAGGCAGACAGGGAGGCAGACAGACAGGCAGACAGGGAAGTAGTCAGGGAGGCAGACAGGAAGACAGACAGGGAGACAGACAGGAAGACAGACAGAAAGGCAGACAGGGAGGCAGACAGGAAGGCAGACAGGGAGACAGACAGGAAGGCAGACAGGAAGACAGACAGGGAGGCAGACAGGAAGGCAGACAGGGAGGCAGACAGGAAGGCAAGGAAGGCAGACAGGGAGGCAGACAGGGAGATAGGAAGGCAGACAGGAAGACAGACAGGCAGACAGGAAGGCAGACAAGTGGGCAGGACAGGCTGTGCACTGGGAGACTGGAATAACTCTGGGTACGTGACAGTGAATTCGAAGGCGAGCTGGAGGAGGTGACAGAAGTGGAATAGTGGACTGAAGCCAGGGAAGTTTGAATACTTCACAAACATTGGAAATTCAAGTTGATCGGGACTTAGGTTGGAACAGTTGGCAGATAAAGAAGTCCAGATTTAGAAATTGAAGCATTTTGAAAAAAGACAATGAAACGGTTATTTAATTAACTTAAACAATATCACTATTAAAAACTGAACGAAAAATGAAACTTCCTCATTTGTTATGAAGAACGCGACTGAGTCATGATTGACTCCATAGCTGAGATGAAAGGTAATAGTGGCATTACGGTGGTACTGGCAGTGAGGTGGTACTGAGGTGGTACTGGCAGTGAGGTGGTACTGGCAGTGAGGTGGTACTGAGGTGGTACTGGCAGTGAGGTGGTACTGAGGTGGTACTGGCAGTGAGGTGGTACTGGCAGTGAGGTGGTACTGGCAGTGAGGTGGTACTGGCAGTGAGGTGGTACTGGCAGTGAGGTGGTACTGGCAGTGAGGTGGTACTGGCAGTGAGGTGGTACTGGCAGTGAGGTGGTATTGGCAGTGAGGTGGTACTGAGGTGGTACTGGCAGTGATGTGGTACTGGCAGTGATGTGGTACTGGCAGTGAGGTGGTACTGGCAGTGAGGTGGTACTGGCAGTGAGGTGGTACTGGCAGTGAGGTGGTACTGGCAGTGAGGTGGTACTGGCAGTGAGGTGGTACTGAGGTGGTACTGGCAGTGAGGTGGTACTGGCAGTGAGGTGGTACTGAGGTGGTACTGGCAGTGAGGTGGTACTGGCAGTGAGGTGGTACTGAGGTGGTACTGGCAGTGAGGTGGTACTGGCAGTGAGGTGGTACTGGCAGTGAGGTGGTACTGGCAGTGAGGTGGTACTGGCAGTGAGGTGGTACTGGCAGTGAGGTGGTACTGGCAGTGAGGTGGTACTGGCAGTGAGGTGGTACTGGCAGTGAGGTGGTACTGACAGTGAGGTGGTACTGAGGTGGTACTGGCAGTGAGGTGGTACTGGCAGTGAGGTGGTACTGGCAGTGAGGTGGTACTGGCAGTGAGGTGGTACTGGCAGTGAGGTGGTACTGGCAGTGAGGTGGTAGCAGCACTGGATTTTGACAGAGAGGTGGTAGTTCAGTGGTGGTTGATGGGTCTTGGTGAAAATCGGCTCTGGTGGTGAAAGCTGGGTGTAACCGCGCTGCCCTGGTGGCAGTGACAGGTGGATAGTGGTGTAAATTGCGATGTGGTGGTCATGGTGGCAGAGTGGTGTCATTGACAGTGGAGTAGTGGTGTTGCCGGTGATGTGGTGGTGATGGTGACAGAGTGGTGACACTGACAGTGGAGTAGTGGTGTTGCTGGTGAAGTGGTGGTGATGGTGACAGAGTGGTGTCATTTACAATGGAGTAGTGGTGATGCCGGTGATGTGGTGGTCATGGTGACAGAGTGGTGTCATTTACAATAGAGTAGTGGTGTTGCTGGTGAAGTGGTGGTGTCATTGACAGTGGAGTAGTGGTGTTGCTGGTGAAGTGGTGGTGTTGGTGACAGAGTGTCACTGACAGTGGAGTAGTGGTGTTGAAGGTGAAGTGGTGGTTTTGCTGGAGGAGTGGTGTCGATGATAGTGATTTGGTAGTGTTGATGATGGCATGATGTTGTAGATGGTAGAGTGGTGGTGTTGACGGCAAAGTGACGAGTGACAACTGCACCTACTGACCTGTTGCTCTGCAGTTTCTGCTCTGGTCTCGGCTGCCTGCAGCTTGCCCTCCAGCTCCCGCATCTGCAACAGACAGAATACTTGTGTCAACACAGTCTCTATGTCCAGTCAGAGTACACAGTAGCTACGCCATCTCTCGCAACACAGGCTTGCAATGGACAAATCAATACAGGTGTGTTCCTTGTCTGTCATCACAGTGGTCTCAACTTGTCAATACAGAATTCCCCCTCTGTCAATATAGCATTCTCTCAGCCTGTCATTATATCAGAACTCTCCGCTTGTCAATATTGCTGGAATCAACCCCACTTCCATCCTAATCCCTGGCCATCATGCCTGCCCTGTCGTGGCCATCATGCCTGCCCTGTCCTGGCCATCATGCCTGGCCTGTCCTGGCCATCATGCCTGGTCTGGCCTGGCCATCATGCCTGGTCTGGCCTGGCCATCATGCCTGGTCTGGCCATCATGCCTGCCCTGTCGTGGTCATCATGTCTGCCATGTCCTGGCCATCATGTCTGGCCTGTCCTGGCCATCATGTCTGGCCTGTCCTGGCCATCATGCCTGGTCTGGCCTGGCCATCATGCCTGGCCTGGCCTGGCCATCATGCCTGGCCTGTCCTGGCCATCATGCCTGCCCTGTCGTGGTCATCATGCCTGCCCTGTCCTGGCCATCATGCTTGTCCTGTCCTGCCATCATGTCTGGCCTGTCCTGGCCATCATGCCTGCCCTCACCTGGTCATCATGCCTGGCCTGGCCTCGCCATCATGCCTGCCCTGTCCTGGCCATCATGCCTGGCCTGGCCTCGCCATCATGCCTGGCCTGGCCTCGCCATCATGCCTGCCGTGTCGTGGCCATCATGCATACCCTGTCGTGGCCGTCATGCCTGCCCTGTCGAGGCCGTCATGCCTGCCCTGTCCTGGCCATCATGCCTGCCCTGTCCTGACCATCAGGCCTGCCCTGTTCTGGCCATCATGTCTGTCTTGTCCTGGCTATCATGTCTGACTGGTCCTGGCCATCACGCCTGCCCTGTCCTGGATATCATGCCTGCCCTGGTCGTGGCCATCATGCCTGCCCTGTCCTGACCATCAGGCCTGCCCTGTTCTGGCCATCATGTCTGTCTTGTCCTGGCTATCATGTCTGACTTGTCATGGCCATCACGCCTGCCCTGTCCTGGATATCATGCCTGCCCTGGTCGTGGCCATCATGCCAGTCCTGTCCTGGCCATCATGCCTGCCCTGTCCTGGCCATCATGTCAGCCCTATGCTGACCATCACGCCTGCCCTGTCCTCGCCATCATGCCTGGCCTGTCCTGGCCATCATGCCTGCACTGTCGTGGTTATTATGCCTGCCCTGTCCTGGCCATCATGTCTGCCCTGTCGTGGCCATCATGCCTGCCCTGTCGATGCCATCATGCCAGCCCTGTCGTGACCATCATGCCTGCCCTGTCCTGGCCATCATGCCTGCCCTGTCCTGGCCATCATGCCTGCCCTGTCCTGGCCATCATGCCTGCCCTGTCCTGGCCATCATGTCTGCCCTGTCCTGGCCATCATGTCTGCCCTGTCCTGGCCTTCATGTCTGCCCTGTCCTGGCCATCATGTCTTCCCTGTTCTGGCCATCATGTCTGTCTTGTCCCGGCCATCATGCCTTCCCTGTTCTGGCCATCATGTCTGTCTTGTCCTGGCCATCATGCCTGTCCTGTCCTGGCCATCATGCCTGCACTGTCGTGGCTATTATGCCTGCCCTGTCCTGGCCATCATGCCTGCCCTGTCCTGACCATCAGGCCTGCCCTGTTCTGGCCATCATGTCTGTCTTGTCCTGGCCATCATGCCTGTCCTGTCCTGGCCATCATGCCTGCCCTGTCATGGCCATCATACCTGCCCTGTCCTGGCCATCATGCCTGCCCTGTCATGGCCATCATGCCTGCCCTGTCCTGGCGATCATGCCTGCCCTGTCCTGGCCATCATGTCAGCCCTGTCCTGGCCATCACGCCTGCCCTGTCCTGGCCATCATGCCTGCCCTGTCGTGGCCATCATGCCTGCCCTGTCCTCGCCATCATGCCTGCCCTGTCTTCGCCATCATGCCTGCTCCGTCCTGGCCATCACGCCTGCCCTGTCCTGGCCATCATGCCTGCCCTGTCCTGGCCATCATGCCTGGCCTGTCCTGGCCATCATGCCTGCCCTGTCGTGGCCATCATGCCTGCCCTGTCGATGCCATCATGCCTGCCGTGTCGTGGCCATCATGCCTGCCCTGTCCTCGCCATCATGTCTGCCCTGGCCTGGCCATCATGCCTGCCCTGTCCTGGCCATCATGCCTGCCCTGTCCTGGCCATCATGCCTGCCCTGTCGATGCCATCATGCCTGCCCTGTCCTGGCCATCATGCCTGCCCTGTCCTGGCCATCATGCCTGCCCTGTCGTGGCCATCATGCCTGGCCTGTCCTGGTCATCATGCCTGCCCTGTCCTGGTCATCATGCCTGGCCTGTCCTGGTCATCATGCCTGCCCTGTCCTCGCCATCATGTCTGGCCTGTCCTGGCCATCATGCCTGCCCTGTCCTCGCCATCATGCCTGCCCTGTCCTGGCCATCATGCCTGCCCTGTCCTGGCCATCATGCCTGCCCTGTCGATGCCATCATGCCTGCCCTGTCCTGGCCATCATGCCTGCCCTGTCCTGGCCATCATGCCTGCCCTGTCGTGGCCATCATGCCTGGCCTGTCCTGGTCATCATGCCTGCCCTGTCCTCGCCATCATGCCTGCCCTGTCGATGCCATCATGCCTGGCCTGTCCTGGTCATCATGCCTGCCCTGTCCTGGTCATCATGCCTGGCCTGTCCTGGTCATCATGCCTGCCCTGTCCTCGCCATCATGTCTGGCCTGTCCTGGCCATCATGCCTGCCCTGTCCTCGCCATCATGCCTGCCCTGTCCTGGCCATCATGCCTGCCCTGTCCTGGCCATCATGCCTGCCCTGTCGATGCCATCATGCCTGCCGTGTCCTGGCCATCATGCCTGCCCTGTCCTGGCCATCATGCCTGCCCTGTCCTGGCCATCATGCCTGCCCTGTCCTGGCCATCATGCCTGCCCTGTCGATGCCATCATGCCTGCCCTGTCCTGGCCATCATGCCTGCCCTGTCCTGGCCATCATGCCTGCCCTGTCCTGGCCATCATGCCTGCCGTGTCGATGCCATCATGCCTGCCGTGTCCTGACCATCATGCCTTCCCTGTCCTGGCCATCATGCCTGCCCTGTCGTGGCCATCATGCCTGCCCTGTCGTGGCCATCATGCCTGGCCTGTCCTGGCCATCATGCCTGCCCTGTCGTGGCCATCATGCCTGCCCTGTCCTGGCCATCATGCCTGCCCTGTCGTGGCCATCATGCCTGGCCTGTCCTGGTCATCATGCCTGCCCTGTCCTCGCCATCATGCCTGCCCTGTCGATGCCATCATGCCTGCCCTGTCCTGGCCATCACGCCTGCCCTGTCCTGGCCATCACGCCTGCCCTGTCCTGGCCATCATGCCTGCCCTGTCCTCGCCATCATGCCTGCCCTGTCCTCGCCATCATGCCTGCCCTGTCGATGCCATCATGCCTGCCCTGTCCTGGCCACCATGCCTGCCCTGTCGATGCCATCATGCCTGCCCTGTCCTGGCCATCATGCCTGCCCTGTCCTGGCCATCATGCCTGCCCTGTCCTGGCCATCATGCCTGCCCTGTCCTGGCCATCATGCCTGCCCTGTCCTGGCCATCATGCCTGCCCTGTCCTGGCCATCATGCCTGCCCTGCCGTGTCCTGGCCATCATGCCTGCCCTGCCCTGTCCTGGCCATCATGCCTGCCCTGTCGTGGCCATCATGCCTGGCCTGTCCTCGCCGTCATGCCTGCCCTGTCGTGGCCATCATGCCTGCCCTGTCGTGGCCATCATGCCTGCCCTGTCCTGGCCATCATGCCTGCCCTGTCGTGGCCATCATGCCTGGCCTGTCCTGGCCATCATGCCTGCCCTGTCCTGGCCATCATGCCTGGCCTGTCCTGGCCATCATGCCTGCCCTGTCCTGGCCATCATGCCTGCCCTGTCGTGGCCATCATGCCTGGCCTGTCCTGGCCATCATGCCTGCCCTGTCGATGCCATCATGCCTGCCCTGTCGGAAACAGCAAAAGTCTCAGTTCCGTCTCCCGTCCCAGGACAGCGAATGCTGACACTCAGCCTTGCACTCCGTGCTGCAAGCACGTGCAGGGTCAGCTCTGTATAACCCTTTAGCCTGCCTCCATTATGTCGCCTCACAGAAGGGCTGTGCAAGTCAGCTCATGTCGTGTCTGTCCAGAAGACTGCCCAGCTCATAGTGCTCATAGCTAAATCATGTGCATTCGTGCAGCCCGCATGTTCCATGACTAATCGAAGCACAGACCTGAACGCCCTTATTCGCAATGCCTGTCTTGAGATATTTGGTTGCGTCTCTATCTCCCTCCCTCCCTCCCTCCCTCCCTCCCTCCCTCCCTCCCTCCCTCCCTCCCTCCCTCCCTCCCTCCCTCCCTCCCTCCCTCCCTCCCTCCCTCCCTCCCTCCCTCCCTCTCTCTCTCTCTCTCTCTCTCTCTCTCTCTCTCTCTCTCTCTCTCTCTCTCTCTCTCTCACTCACACACACACACACACACACACACACACACACACACACACACACGCCCGCGCGCGCACACCCGCGCACGCACAAGTTCACACACAGAAGCATGTTTTGTGCTTGTATTCTATCAGCTCATAGTGCAGCCCTTTAATTCTGCACCCATTGCATCGGCTTACGGGACAAGCCTCTAAGCCTGCACGTATCGTGTCTGACTGCACAACTGGCTTCTGGCCTTAACTAAGTCCTGCGCAGCTGTGCAGCCAGTGTGTGTTGTGTCAGCTCAATCCGCAACTTCTCCTACACTAAGCCCACATCCTCAGCCCACGAACAGTCCCGAGCCATTTCTTGTTGTGTCTGCCTAGAACACAGCATGTAAGCCTGCTCATGTGGTTTTTGCTCGAAGCAGAATCGCGCACAGCCACACAGCTGTGTGTCCAGGCTCAGCCATGCAACCCCACACTGGCCTCTGTCCACATCAAAGTCCCCGCACAGCCATGCTGCCGGGAGGTTTAGGTGCAGCTCAGGTGCAACCCTGAAGTCGCCATCCATTGCGTCCGTTTACAGACAACCCTCTACGCCAGCATTCATTGCTTCTGTCCATAGCACGGGCCTGCAGTACAGCACTTGCATAGAGGTGTGGCATAAATGCGCTTTTTCAGCCCAGAGAGCAGGCGTTCAACTGTGCGCTCACTGCGACTGCTTGCAGAAAACAGTCCACTAAGTCAGCACGCTCTGTCTGCCCAGAACACAGCTCACCTACACACCCCAGGACAGTCAGCACAAGGCCCAGGACACAGCCCTGACTCAGCCCAGCACAAGGCCTAGGACACAGCCCAGAACACAGCCCTGGACAGCCCAAGACAGCCCAGCACAAGGCCCAGAACACAGCCCAGCATAAGGCCCAGGACACAGCCCAGGACACAGCCCAGAACACAGCTCAGGACAGCCCAGGACACAGCTATGAACACAGCCCACGACACAGCCCAGAATACAGCCCTGGACAGCCCAGAACACAGCTCAACACACAGCCCAGGACAGTCAGCACACGATCCAGGAAACAGCCAGGACACAGCCCTGGACAGCCCATCACACAGCCCAGAACACAGCCCAGGACAGCCCAGCACACAGCCCAGAACACAGCCCAGAACACAGCCCAGAACACAGCCCAGCACTCAGCCCAGAACACAGCCCTGGACAGCCCAGCACACAGCCCAGAACACAGCCCTGGACAGCCCATAACACAGCCCAGAACACAGCCCAGGACATACAGCCCTGGACAGCCCAGAACACAGCCCAGAACACAGCCCTGGACAGCCCAGAACACAGCCCAGAACACAGCCCAGCACAAAGCCCTGGACAGCCCAGAACACAGCCCAGCACACAGCCCAGAACACAGCCCTGGACAGCCCACCACACAGCCCAGAACACAGCCCTGGACAGCCCACCACACAGCCCAGGACACAGCCCAGCACACAGCCCAGAACACAGCCCAGGACACAGCCTAGGACAGCCCAGAACACAGCCCTGGACAGCCCAGAACACAGCCCAGCACACAGCCCAGGGCACAGCCCTGGACAGCCCAGAACACAGCCCAGGACATACAGCCCTGGACAGCCCAGAACACAGCCCAGCACACAAGAAAGGACACAGCCCAGGACAGCCCAGAACACAGCCCAGGACACAGCCCAGCACACAGCCCAGGACACAGCCCTGGACAGCCCAGAACACAGCCCTGGACAGCCCAGAACACAGCCCAGCACACAGCCCAGGACACAGCCCAGCACACAGCCCCAAAGCGAAGTCCTACGCAGCCTACTCCTCTGTGATTGTGGAAAACTCCTCCATGCAAGACTATGGGAGTCGCGTCTTCCTTTGAGCAGTCAGTCCAGCGCTAGTTATTTGCAGGTGCTCAGATGGTCAAGTTCGGCCGTGCCATAGAGGTTCCAGCAAAGCTTATCCGGTTGACCAACAGTGCTTGCCTGATGCCAGGCGGGCGTATAGAGAGGATGAGCAGAGACGCGTTAAGGCCTGATGACCAACAGTGCTTGCCTGATGCCAGGCGGGCGTATAGAGAGGATGAGCAGAGACGCGTTAAGGCCTGATGACCAACAGTGCTTGCCTGATGCCAGGCGGATGTATAGAGAGGATGAGCAGAGACGCGTAAAGGCCTGATGACCAACAGTGCTTGCCTGATGCCAGGCGGGCGTATAGAGAGGATGAGCAGAGACGCGTTAAGGCCTGATGACCAACAGTGCTTGCCTGATGCCAGGCGGGCGTATAGAGAGGATGAGCAGAGACGCGTTAAGGCCTGATGACCAACAGTGCTTGCCTGATGCCAGGCGGGCGTATAGAGAGGATGAGCAGAGACGCGTTAAGGCCTGATGACCAACAGTGCTTGCCTGATGCCAGGCGGATGTATAGAGAGGATGAGCAGAGACGCGTAAAGGCCTGATGACCAACAGTGCTTGCCTGATGCCAGGCGGGCGTATAGAGAGGATGAGCAGAGACGCGTTAAGGCCTGATGACCAACAGTGCTTGCCTGATGCCAGGCGGATGTATAGAGAGGATGAGCAGAGACGCGTTAAGGCCTGATGACCAACAGTGCTTGCCTGATGCCAGGCGGATGTATAGAGAGGATGAGCAGAGACGCGTGAAGGCCTGATGACCAACAGTGCTTGCCTGATGCCAGGCGGGCGTATAGAGAGGATGAGCAGAGACGCGTTAAGGCCTGATGACCAACAGTGCTTGCCTGATGCCAGGCGGGCGTATAGAGAGGATGAGCAGAGACGCGTAAAGGCCTGATGACCAACAGTGCTTGCCTGATGCCAGGCGGGCGTATAGAGAGGATGAGCAGAGACGCGTGAAGGCCTGAACTGTGAAACAGCCCGGTGTGGGCGTTACAGCAGGCAGCGAGCTTCTCCATTTTGACCAGCGCACGACGTGCATTCAGACTGTGGAACTTCTTCCTCAAAGACCCATTCTTGAACGATCAAATCCTCAGGGAGCTACCATTTAAATCCTCCATTCGAGGATGGATGGATGGATAGTGTTTTACGGCCTATCAGCCTTTGAAGGCAATTTAAGGCCATCAAGCACGAAAATCACTAGAACAGTTTAGAGTAAACGTAATCCAGTCACGGCGTCCCTAGTTATTCGCCTCTTACGAATCGCGTAGGGAGACGCGGTGGGTCAATTCTCACCCCGAACCCACAGGGGGATCCGTTCGAGGAACATTTGTCACCGCAATATCCTGCCATCTGAGACTCAAGAATTCCACGGAAACGCAAGTTTATTTGGTTGATACGTCAGCATTGGGCGTGCAACGGGCCAGGGAGGGCAGTAAAGCAGCTCATCATGAGCAGTTTTCAATATACGATCATTTCACCTTTGGTCCCTTGCTATTAGAGGGTGGCAACATAAGGGCAGATGGTGGCATTACATACTGAGAGAGGAAAGACCTGAGGCTCACAGAGAAACATCGGTTACGGACATAGTGATAAGGCGCCAACGAGGCCTTCATGTGGCCATGCGGCTGTCATCAAGATAGAAGAAATCCATGCATGATGTACTGCTGTACCTCATGCAACACAAGACTTTGTCCACTTCTGTCGCAGTGGAATATGGTCTTGGAGAGTAGCGCTGGATAACGCCGACAGTAATTGATAAGATTTTATTGTCTGTGTGCGAAGCAGGCAGAGGAAATGATTTGCCCTTAGTTCATACTGCCTGGTACTGGTAGCACTCGCTCCTCTTGATCTGACTTTTACCTCCTCGTTTGATGTCGACTGGACTCCTCTCAAAATGGAAAGAGCAAGGGCTTTTATGTTACTGCGCAAACTCTAACTCTCTCTCTCTCTCTCTCTCTCTCTCTCACACACACACACACACACACACACACACACACACAAACACACATTCACGCGCGTGCGCGCGCGCGCACACACACACACAGAGAGAAACCCGTGTTCGCGTGCGCCCGCATTATATCAAAACCCCGACGATATCAATCTTGAAGTCTTGAGGTTTACAAATAATTCCCCTTTTATCTCCCAATTCAGCGTGTGTAGGGTTTTTTTAAACTTCGAGAGGCACATTCTCGGGACAACTTAATTAAGGCAAGGTGTTACCACGACAACAAAACAGTCAGATCGTGTGGTTTCCACTTCCGCAACTGCAGGACAACTTTAGTCCGTACACGCACGCACACGACAGAAACACACCTTCACTCCGCGCCCAAAACTGCGGGACCCCCCAGAGAATGGAAGGATGCGCCTGCGTCCAGCCCCTCGCTTATCAAGGACACTAACGGCACAGCGTGGCTGGCATGTGGTTGCTGCTGCGATAGAGCGAGGCGCGGTAGATACCTGTGGGCAATCGCCCAAGGCATCAGGGACCCCGGAATCCCTGGCTACCAATCTCCAGTCTGAAGACAAGGTCTTCCTTGCATTGCCATCTTTGGTTTCCAAGCGTTTCCACGTCCTCTTTGACAGGTAAAGGGTCCCTCCCTCCTTCCCTGCCTTGAGGCAGTTGCCCCGGTATCTTGCTCGCATCACACCTGGGTTGTTAGGGGGCAACGTGTTGCTTTATAGAGCGACTTATCACCCACACCTGGCCCTCAAAACGCGTTACGCGCCATCTCCCTGATCAGCGGGCATCTCCCTTTTCAGCGGCCATCTCCCTGATCAGCGGCCATCTCCCTGATCAGCGGGCATCTCCCTGATCCTCCCTGATCAGCGGCCATCTCCCTGATCAGCGGCCATCTCCCTGATCAGCGGACATCTCCCTGATTAGCGGGCATCTCCCTGATTAGCGGGCATCTCCCTGATCAGCGGCCATCTCCCTGATCAGCGGGCATCTCCCTGATCCTCCCTGATCAGCGGCCATCTCCCTGATCAGCGGCCATATCCCTGATCAGCGGACATCTCCCTGATCAGCGGACATCTCCCTGATTAGCGGGCATCTCCCTGATCAGCGGGCATCTCCCTGATCCTCCCTGATCAGCGGCCATCTCCCTGATCAGCGGCCATATCCCTGATCAGCGGACATCTCCCTGATTAGCGGGCATCTCCCTGATCAGCGGCCATCTCCCTGATCAGCGGCCATATCCCTGATCAGCGGACATCTCCCTGATCAGCGGGCATCTCCCTGATCAGCGGCCATCTCCCTGATCAGCGGCCATCTCCCTGATCAGCGGGCATCTCCCTGATCAGCGGACATCTCCCTGATCAGCGGGCATCTCCCTGATCAGCGGCCATCTCCCTGATCAGCGGACATCTCCCTGATCAGCGGACATCTCCCTGATCAGCGGCCATCTCCCTGATCAGCGGCCATCTCCTCCCTGATCAGCGGCCATCTCCCTGATCAGCGGCCATCTCCCTGATCAGCGGACATCTCCCTGATCAGCGGACATCTCCCTGATCAGCGGACATCTCCCTGATCAGCGGACATCTCCCTGATCCTCCCTGATCAGCGGCCATCTCCCTGATCAGTGGACATCTCCCTGATCAGCGGACATCTCCCTGATCAGCGGACATCTCCCTGATCAGTGGACATCTCCCTGATCCTCCCTGATCAGCGGACATCTCCCTGATCAGCGGCCATATCCCTGATCAGCGGACATCTCCCTGATCAGCGGACATCTCCCTGATCCTCCCTGATCAGCGGCCATCTCCCTGATCAGCGGACATCTCCCTGATCAGCGGACATCTCCCTGATCCTCCCTGATCAGCGGACATCTCCCTGATCAGCGGCCATATCCCTGATCAGCGGACATCTCCCTGATCAGCGGACATCTCCCTGATCAGCGGACATCTCCCTGATCAGTGGACATCTCCCTGATCCTCCCTGATCAGCGGACATCTCCCTGATCAGCGGACATCTCCCTGATCAGCGGACATCTCCCTGATCAGCGGACCGCTAGATCAATCCCGCATTGGCACACGAGGATAAACGCAGAACGGGACAGACTGAGAGGCACACAGAACGGTGCCAGAGCCACGTCCTCTCCCAAGGGACTTCTACAACGCATGCTGGATGGCAGCAGCATCAAGAGCTAATCGCACTGTACACTGTACATGAAGTATGCCTTCACTGCCCTAGCGGGTACCCGGTTTTACTCCTGGGTAGAGAGGCAACAAGTTAACTCGCGCACTTTGTTCAGGATGCAATTCAGATGCATGCTGCTTTGAACAATGCATCCACTACACGCCAGCAACCACAGACGGGTGTCTTGGACAACTGGACTGGAGTCCTACGCGGGTGGACAGAAGGAGCAAATCTGCTGCAAGAACCTCAGATATGTGGCAAAGAGCATCGTGTAGATTAAGTTGATGTGTGTGTGTGGGGGGGGGGGGGGGGGGGTATGCGCAGTTTTACATAACGCCATAAGTCAACAAGGAGTTGTCTTCGATTAATGTACAGCAGGGGGTGGGGGTGAAAGGTGAGGATGGGGGTTGAGGGTAAGGGGACAACTGTGTGTTAAAACCACCCTGGAAGATCTCCACTTCTACCCAGGTGCAGCAATAGACTGGTCGCCATATCTAACTGGCAAGAAACGTCTTGGAACTCATCTCCCAAACAAGCAGGAAACCAACACCCAGCCCTCACTCACCATGTCTCCTGGCAAGACGATCGTCTTCTGAGACGGCCATGAGACAGCTACAGGAGACGGCCATGAGACAGCTACAGGAGACGGCCATGAGACAGCTACAGGAGACGGCCATGAGACAGCTGCAGGAGACGGCCATGAGACAGCTGCAGGAGACGGCCATGAGACAGCTACAGGAGACGGCCATGAGACAGCTACAGGAGACGGCCATGAGACAGCTACAGGAGACGGCCATGAGACAGCTACAGGAGACGGCCATGAGACCGCTACAGGAGACGGCCATGAGACAGCTACAGGAGACGGCCATGAGACAGCTGCAGGAGACGGCCATGAGACAGCTGCAGGAGACGGCCATGAGACAGCTGCAGGAGACGGCCATGAGACAGCTACAGGAGACGGCCATGAGACAGCTACAGGAGACGGCCATGAGACAGCTGCAGGAGACGGCCATGAGACAGCTACAGGAGACGGCCATGAGACAGCTACAGGAGACGGCCATGAGACAGCTACAGGAGACGGCCATGAGACAGCTACAGGAGACGGCCATGAGACAGCTACAGGAGACGGCCATGAGACAGCTACAGGAGACGGCCATGAGACAGCTACAGGAGACGGCCATGAGACAGCTACAGGAGACGGCCATGAGACAGCTACAGGAGACGGCCATGAGAGCTACAGGAGACGGCCATGAGACAGCTACAGGAGACGGCCATGAGACAGCTACAGGAGACGGCCATGAGACAGCTACAGGAGACGGCCATGAGACAGCTACAGGAGACGGCCATGAGACAGCTACAGGAGACGGCCATGAGGCAGCTGCAGGAGACGGCCATGAGACAGCTACAGGAGATGGCCATGAGACAGCTACAGGAGACGGCCATGAGACAGCTGCAGGAGACAGCCATGAGACAGCTACATGAGACGGCCATGAGACAGCTACAGGAGACGGCCATGAGACAGCTACAGGAGACGGCCATGAGGAGACGGCCATGAGACAGCTACAGGAGACGGCCATGAGACAGCTACAGGAGACGGCCATGAGACAGCTACAGGAGACGGCCATGAGACAGCTGCAGGAGACGGCCATGAGACAGCTACAGGAGACGGCCATGAGACAGCTACAGGAGACGGCCATGAGACAGCTGCAGGAGACGGCCATGAGACAGCTACAGAAGGCCATGAGACAGCTACAGGAGACGGCCATGAGACAGCTACAGGAGATGGCCATGAGACAGCTGCAGGAGACGGCCATGAGACAGCTGCAGGAGACGGCCATGAGACAGCTACAGGAGACGGCCATGAGACAGCTACAGGAGACGGCCATGAGACAGCTACAAGAGACGGCCATGAGACAGCTACAGGAGACGGCCATGAGACCGCTACAGGAGACGGCCATGAGACAGCTACAGGAGACGGCCATGAGACAGCTACAGGAGACGGCCATGAGACAGCTGCAGGAGACGGCCATGAGACAGCTGCAGGAGACGGCCATGAGACAGCTACAGGAGACGGGGCAAGCGTAGAAGGTGGTGATGACAACCGTACACACTGGCTGCTGCACAAGGTGGCTGTTGCGTAAGGTGGTTCCTAGTGGTGCGATGCTTGAAAAATTCTATGCTAAGAAGCCATCAACACCTCCTCTCCTACAGCCAGCCTGCCTCCCCCACCACGTAGCTCTCAGGCCCGGCGCCCTCCGTAGGTGGCCCACGGCTAAGTAATGAGGAGCTCCGCGGTCAGAAACCTCTGCATCTCATGAACTGGCTGTACTCAGTGCAGGAGAGACAGGAGGCAAGCATGCATGCAAGTAGGAAGGCAAGCAAATAGGCATAGATATTCCCTCCCCCCTCCCACCCATCTCTCTCTCTCTCTCTCTCTCTCTCTCTCTCTCTCTCTCTCTCTCTCTCTATCTGACTGTATGTCTGTTGGTCGTATCAGTGGTAAGCTGATGTGCCCTCCACCTTCAGGTCATGTCTCACCTTCCTCTCAGTCTTGAATCACGTGACGATAGTGACAAAGGTAAAGTTTGACATCAGTGTGAAGTGATATGCTGCTTTTTTCCATCCATGACGAACAAGGAACCTGTATTTCCCTTCCTGTCTTAATGTTGTTGGTTGATTTAAGAGTTTATGATGTACAACCATACCACTCATACCACTCCATACCACTCCGTACCACTCCATACCACTCCATACCACTCATACCACTCCATACCACTCCATACCACTCCATACCACTCCATACCACTCCATACCACTCATACCACTCCATACCAGTCATACCACCCCATACCAGTCCTGGATTCAGGATGCTGGATGTGAGCACCTTCGAGAGCAAGGGTGGGGTGGGATGGAGGTAGGAGAGGAGTGGGGTGGGATGGGGGTAGGAGAGGAGTGGGGTGGGATGGGGGTAGGAGAGGAGTGGGGTGGGATGGGGGTAGGAGAGGAGTGGGGTGGGATGGGGGTAGGAGAGGAGTGGGGTGGGATGGGGGTAGGAGAGGAGTGGGGTGGGATGGGGGTAGGAGAGGAGTGGGGTGGGATGGGGGTAGGAGAGGAGTGGGGTGGGATGGGGGTAGGAGAGGAGTGGGGTGGGATGGAGGTAGGAGAGGAGTGGGGTGGGATGGAGGTAGGAGAAGAGTGGGGTGGGATGGAGGTAGGAGAGGAGTGGGGTGGGATGGGGGTAGGAGAGGAGTGGGGTGGGATGGGGGTAGGAGAGGAGTGGGGTGGGATGGGGGTAGGAGAGGAGTGGGGTGGGATGGAGGTAGGAGAGGAGTGGGGTGGGATGGAGGTAGGAGAGGAGTGGGGTGGGATGGAGGTAGGAGAAGAGTGGGGTGGGATGGAGGTAGGAGAGGAGTGGGGTGGGATGGGGGTAGGAGAGGAGTGGGGTGGGATGGGGGTAGGAGAGGAGTGGGGTGGGATGGGGGTAGGAGAAGAGTGGGGTGGGATGGAGGTAGGAGAGGAGTGGGGTGGGATGGGGGTAGGAGAGGAGTGGGGTGGGATGGGGGTAGGAGAGGAGTGGGGTGGGATGGGGGTAGGAGAGGAGTGGGGTGGGATGGACGTAGGAGAGGAGTGGGGTGGGATGGGGGTAGGAGAGGAGTGGGGTGGGATGGGGGTAGGAGAGGAGTGGGGTGGGATGGGGGTAGGAGAGGAGTGGGGTGGGATGGGGGTAGGAGAGGAGTGGGGTGGGATGGGGGTAGGAGAGGAGTGGGGTGGGATGGGGGTAGGAGAAGAGTGGGGTGGGATGGGGGTAGGAGAGGAGTGGGGTGGGATGGGGGTAGGAGAGGAGTGGGGTGGGATGGGGGTAGGAGAGGAGTGGGGTGGGATGGGGGTAGGAGAAGAGTGGGGTGGGATGTGGGTAGGATAGGAGTGGGGTGGGATGGGGGTAGGAGAGGAGTGGGGTGGGATGGGGGTAGGAGAGGAGTGGGGTGGGATGGGGGTAGGAGAGGAGTGGGGTGGGATGGGGGTAGGAGAAGAGTGGGGTGGGATGGGGGTAGGAGAGGAGTGGGGTGGGATGGGGGTAGGAGAGGAGTGGGGTGGGATGGGGGTAGGAGAGGAGTGGGGTGGGATGGGATGGGGGTAGGAGAAGAGTGGGGTGGGATGGGGGTAGGAGAGGAGTGGGGTGGGATGGGGGTAGGAGAGGAGTGGGGTGGGATGGGGGTAGGAGAGGAGTGGGGTGGGATGGGGGTAGGAGAGGAGTGGGGTGGGATGGGGGTAGGAGAGGAGTGGGGTGGGATGGGGGTAGGAGAGGAGTGGGGTGGGATGGGGGTAGGAGAGGAGTGGGGGGGGGGGGGGAGGAGAGGAGGGGGGGTTTAGGAGGCGGGGTTTGCGGGAGCCATGTTCTGACTTCTTCAGCCTTATTTTACGGACGGATGGCCAGGACAGTCCAGCAATAGTGCGCTCCGCTGCCCCTTTCATCGGGTCGATGGCCGTCGTGAGCGGAATTGGGTGGCTTCCCCTGTCGAGCGGCCGACTACGTGTTGAGCTGGGGGCTCGGGTGGGTAGTTGGCGGGGGCTTGCGGGGTATATGACCTTGACATAGACTAGGACCCTTCACGTGCCTTGCATCTACCTCTGCGCCCAGAATGTTCCAGTGCGCTTCCGTGCTGGTGTGTTGAGATGGTTCATATTCTGAGGCGTGTTCGGGTAACGATGTTTCAGAGCTTTGGTGTCTTCGTGTGCATGAACTTTCGTGCCAATGCAAGTGTGCGCGACCATGCATGCATGTGTGTGTGTGTGTGTGTGTGTGTGTGTGTGTGTTTGAGAGCGAGCGAGAGAGAGAGAGAGAGAGAGAGAGAGAGAGAGAGAGAGAGAGAGAGAGAGAGAGAGAGAGAGAGAGCAACCCCCCTCTCCACCCCCCCCAAGCCGTCAGAGAGACAAACACACAGAAACAAAGACACAAAGACAGAGAAAGGGTGACAGAGTGAGACAGGCAGATAGACAAGCAGGGACGGACAGACGGACAGACACGCAAGTACTTATGTAAATTTTCAGTCATCTTCAGCTGCCTATGGCCGTGTGGTCAGCTCTCGCTAACGGCGTGTTCCTGCAGAGAGGCATTCCAACACGGCAATGTGCACCATGTCTACATTTCGTGAGAGTGGCACCAAAACACACACACACACACACACACACACACACACACACACACACACACACACACACACACACACACACACACACACACACACACAAACACACACACTCACACACACACACACGTGCACAAACGTACCAATGTTAGGCATTTTTGTCACTACAGGGGCATTCTTAATAAAAGGAAATTCACTATTTCGTGTTTATCAATAACAGAGCACAATTAACGTGTAAGGTAAGAATTTTCACAAGTTAAATGTTTGCAATATAGCGACAAGGAATGCGTTATTGCAGCTTTCTCCGATGAACCAGAAAAATGACCGGATGCTTTTTGTTTATCTTAAATTTCAAGATCATCCTGAAGTTAAAAATAATATTTCAATGCGCATAACTATTTTGATAATAATCATATTTTCATAACTCTTGCACCATTTGAAAGTTTGTTCCCCATCATTTTAAATAAATGCACAACTCAAAGTCATCACAGATGATGCAAACGACTTATTTTATTGGGCAGGGTTGCCTCACTCCTGTGGAGCATGGGCCGCAAGCAGACCACGGGACAGACCCTGCTCTGGGCAGTTCCCCTCAGCTGGGCCCACGTCAGTCCCGCCGCTCTTGCCTCGCTATCTGCTGAACTCCCTGTCTGCCTTGACCTCCCTGCTCTCCTCCTCCTTGTCTGCCATGGCCTCCCTGCTCTCCTCCTCACTGTCTGCCTTGGCCTCCCTGTCTGCCATGGCCTCCCTGCTCTCCTCCTCTCTGTCTGCCTTGGCCTCCCTGTCTGCCATGGCCTCCCTGCTCTCCTCCTCCCTGTCTGCCATGGCCTCCCTGCTCTCCTCCTCTCTGTCTGCCATGGCCTCCCTGCTCTCCTCCTCTCTGTCTGCCTTGACCTCCCTGCTCTCCTCCTCCTTGTCTGCCATGGCCTCCCTGCTCTCCTCCTCCTTGTCTGCCATGGCCTCCCTGCTCTCCTCTCTGTCTACCATAGCCTCCCTGCTCTCCTCCTCTCTGTCTGCCATGGTCTCCCTGCTCTCCTCCTCTCTGTCTGCCATGGCCTCCCTGCTCTCCTCCTCTCTGTCTGCCATGGCCTCCCTGCTCTCCTCCTCTCTGTCTGCCTTGGCCTCCCTGTCTGCCTTGACCTCCCTGCTCTCCTCCTCTCTGTCTGCCATGGCCTCCCTGCTCTCCTCCTCTCTGTCTGCCATGGTCTCCCTGCTCTCCTCCTCTCTGTCTGCCATGGCCTCCCTGCTCTCCTCCTCTCTGTCTGCCATGGTCTCCCTGCTCTCCTCCTCTCTGTCTGCCATGCTTCCCTGCTCTCCTCCTCTCTGTCTGCCATGGCCTCCCTGCTCTCCTCCTCTCTGTCTGCCATGGCCTCCCTGCTCTCCTCCTCTCTGTCTGCCATGGCCTCCCTGCTCTCCTCCTCCCTGTCTGCCATGGCCTCCCTGCTCTCCTCCTCCCTGTCTGCCATGGCCTCCCTGCTCTCCTCCTCCTTGTCTGCCATGGCCTCCCTGCTCTCCTCCTCTCTGTCTGCCATGGCCTCCCTGCTCTCCTCCTCTCTGTCTGCCATGGCCTCCCTGCTCTCCTCCTCTGCTCTGCCTCCTCCTCTCCTGTCTGCCATGGCCTCCCTGCTCTCCTCCTCTCTGTCTGCCATGGCCTCCCTGCTCTCCTCCTCCCTGTCTGCCATGGCCTCCCTGCTCTCCTCCTCCCTGTCTGCCTTGGCCTCCCTGCTCTCCTCCTCTCTGTCTGCCATGGCCTCCCTGCTCTCCTCCTCCTTGTCTGCCATGGCCTCCCTGCTCTCCTCCTCCCTGTCTGCCATGGCCTCCCTGCTCTCCTCCTCTCTGTCTGCCATGGCCTCCCTGCTCTCCTCCTCTCTGTCTGCCTTGGCCTCCCTTGCTCTCCTCCTCCTGTCTGCCATGGCCTCCCTGCTCTCCTCCTCCCTGTCTGCCATGGCCTCCCTGCTCTCCTCCTCCTGTCTGCCATGGCCTCCCTGCTCTCCTCCTCCTTGTCTGCCATGGCCTCCCTGCTCTCCTCCTCCCTGTCTGCCTTGACCTCCCTGCTCTCCTCCTCCTTGTCTGCCATGGCCTCCCTGCTCTCCTCCTCCTTGTCTGCCATGGCCTCCCTGTCTGCCTTGGCCTCCCTGCTCTCCTCCTCCTTGTCTGCCTTGACCTCCCTGCTCTCCTCCTCCCTGTCTGCCTTGACCTCCCTGCTCTCCTCCTCCTGTCTGCCATGGCCTCCCTGCTCTCCTCCTCTCTGTCTGCCTTGGCCTCCCTGCTCTCCTCCTCCCTGTCTGCCATGGCCTCCCTGCTCTCCTCCTCTCTGTCTGCCATGGCCTCCCTGCTCTCCTCCTCTCTGTCTGCCATGGCCTCCCTGCTCTCCTCCTCTCTGTCTGCCATGGCCTCCCTGCTCTCCTCCTCTCTGTCTGCCATGGCCTCCCTGCTCTCCTCTCTGTCTGCCATGGCCTCCCTGCTCTCCTCCTCCTTGTCTGCCATGGCCTCCCTGCTCTCCTCCTCTCTGTCTGCCATGGCCTCCCTGCTCTCCTCCTCCTTGTCTGCCATGGCCTCCCTGCTCTCCTCCTCTCTGTCTGCCTTGGCCTCCCTGCTCTCCTCCTCCCTGTCTGCCATGGCCTCCCTGCTCTCCTCCTCTCTGTCTGCCATGGCCTCCCTGCTCTCCTCTCTGTCTGCCATGGCCTCCCTGCTCTCCTCCTCTCTGTCTGCCTTGGCCTCCCTGCTCTCCTCCTCTCTGTCTGCCATGGCCTCCCTGCTCTCCTCCTCTCTGTCTGCCATGGCCTCCCTGCTCTCCTCCTCTCTGTCTGCCATGGCCTCCCTGCTCTCCTCCTCTCTGTCTGCCATGGCCTCCCTGCTCTCCTCCTCTCTGTCTGCCATGGCCTCCCTGCTCTCCTCCTCTCTGTCTGCCATGGCCTCCCTGCTCTCCTCCTCTCTGTCTGCCATGGCCTCCCTGCTCTCCTCCTCTCTGTCTGCCATGGCCTCCCTGCTCTCCTCCTCTCTGTCTGCCATGGCCTCCCTGCTCTCCTCCTCTCTGTCTGCCATGGCCTCCCTGCTCTCCTCCTCCCTGTCTGCCATGGCCTCCCTGCTCTCCTCCTCTCTGTCTGCCATGGCCTCCCTGCTCTCCTCCTCTCTGTCTGCCATGGCCTCCCTGCTCTCCTCCTCTCTGTCTGCCATGGCCTCCCTGCTCTCCTCCTCCCTGTCTGCCATGGCCTCCCTGCTCTCCTCCTCTGTCTGCCTTGGCCTCCCTGCTCTCCTCCTCTCTGTCTGCCATGGCCTCCCTGCTCTCCTCCTCTCTGTCTGCCATGGCCTCCCTGCTCTCCTCCTCCCTGTCTGCCATGGCCTCCCTGCTCTCCTCCTCTCTGTCTGCCTTGGCCTCCCTGCTCTCCTCCTCTCTGTCTGCCATGGCCTCCCTGCTCTCCTCCTCTCTGTCTGCCTTGGCCTCCCTGCTCTCCTCCCTGTCTGCCATGGCCTCCCTGCTCTCCTCCTCTCTGTCTGCCATGGCCTCCCTGCTCTCCTCCTCTCTGTCTGCCATGGCCTCCCTGCTCTCCTCCTCTCTGTCTGCCATGGCCTCCCTGCTCTCCTCCTCTCTGTCTGCCATGGCCTCCCTGCTCTCCTCCTCCTTGTCTGCCATGGCCTCCCTGCTCTCCTCCTCCTTGTCTGCCATGGCCTCCCTGCTCTCCTCCTCCTTGTCTGCCATGGCCTCCCTGCTCTCCTCCTCCTTGTCTGCCATGGCCTCCCTGCTCTCCTCCTCCCTGTCTGCCATGGCCTCCCTGCTCTCCTCCTCTCTGTCTGCCTTGGCCTCCCTGCTCTCCTCCTCCCTGTCTGCCATGGCCTCCCTGCTCTCCTCCTCTCTGTCTGCCATGGCCTCCCTGCTCTCCTCCTCCTGTCTGCCTTGGCCTCCCTGCTCTCCTCCTCTGTCTGCCTTGGCCTCCCTGCTCTCCTCCTCTCTGTCTGCCATGGCCTCCCTGCTCTCCTCCTCTCTGTCTGCCATGGCCTCCCTGCTCTCCTCCTCCCTGTCTGCCATGGCCTCCCTGCTCTCCTCCTCTCTGTCTGCCTTGGCCTCCCTGCTCTCCTCCTCTCTGTCTGCCATGGCCTCCCTGCTCTCCTCCTCTCTGTCTGCCTTGGCCTCCCTGCTCTCCTCCTCTCTGTCTGCCTTGGCCTCCCTGCTCTCCTCCTCTCTGTCTGCCTTGGCCTCCCTGCTCTCCTCCTCTCTGTCTGCCATGGCCTCCCTGCTCTCCTCCTCTCTGTCTGCCATGGCCTCCCTGCTCTCCTCCTCTCTGTCTGCCTTGGCCTCCCTGCTCTCCTCCTCCCTGTCTGCCATGGCCTCCCTGCTCTCCTCCTCCCTGCGGATGCCAATCCAGTGCCTGCCTTGTGACATTGTCAGCTGGTTTTCGTATGCCGAGTCTTATCCATCCCCACTCTCGCTTCTTGGTGTTGTGGCGGATGGGCTTATGATCAGTTCTCTCCCTGGAGCAGGGTTACACATGTGGATTGCCTGGGCAATGGCCTGGGCGATGGCCGACTTGGCGACCCCAACCCTCCTTCACGTGACTGACGTAGGACCAGCCGCGTCCCAGGAAGTCACAGCCACGGAGTCTGCCTACAGAGAGGTCTACATCGAACACTGCTGCAAGTATACGTAGGCACACATAAACAATGTATGCTACTATCAGGATTAAGGAGACATGGATCGTGTGACACCTCACTGGGAAGAAAGCCTGGCGACCTCAACTCTCCTTGATGTGATCAAGTACCGGCTGGGTATTAAAAGAATCACAGCCATGGTGCCTGGCTATAGAGAGATCTACATCTAACATTGCTCAGAGGATAGAGTATAAGCTAGCCACTATGTGTTTCAACTTCTTCAATCAAACTGCACCACACGCACTCAAAGAAATTCTCACTGTCTACACCCCCGCTAGAAATAACCGTTCAGCTGCAGACACCAAAACGTTAAATGTCCCCCGTCGCAAAAAGAAAACCCAGGGACAGCGAGTTTTTTCTTACATCGGCCCTGTAACGTGGAATAGCCTACCTTTCCCTGTCCGTCACTCTGATTCCATGTCCCAGTTCAAAACCTCCCTCAAGACACACCTGTTCCGGTCAGTCTTTCCTGACGAGCAATGAAGTGCTTCACAAGGCGCCTCTTTTATGTTTCGTGTTTTGTTTATTGCCTGCTATGTTAATTAATTGTATTGTATTTAACTCTTCATTTAATTCAACTGTACAGTGTGCGAGTGTTGGAATGCTTTGTATGAGTGTGGACTTTTTCATTGTAAACGCCATGAGCTTGCCTATTAGAGAAGGTATGTGCGTACAAATAGTCTGTATTATTGTTATTTAAGTACACGTGGGCAAGTGTGGCTAGACGCACACATA
>JAWQFJ010025374.1:50000-78793 GCA_034096865.1 Theodoxus fluviatilis
GTGAGGGTAGGGGTAGGGGTGGAGGTGGTGTGAGGGTAGGGGTGGGGGTAGGGGTGGGAGTGGGGTGAGGGTAGGGGTGGGGGTAGGGGGGGTGGGATTATGGGTGTGGGTAGGGATGGGGGTAGGGATGGGGGTAGGGGTGGGAGTATGGGTGGTTGTAGGGGTGGGAGTCGGGGTAGGGGTGGGGTAGGGGTGGGGGTAGGGATGGGAGTATGGGTGGGGGTAGGGGTGGGGGTAGGGGTGGGGTGGGGGTGGGGGTAGTGGTAGGGGTGAGGTGAGGGTAGGGGTGGGAGTGGGGGGTGAGGGTAGGGGTGGGGTGGGGTGAGGGTAGAGGTGAGGGTAGAGGTGAGGGTAGAGGTGAGGGTAGAGGTGAGGGTAGAGGTGAGGGTAGAGGTGGGGTAGGGGTGAGGGTAGGGGTAAGGGTGGGGGTGGGGGTGGGGGTAGGGGTGGGGGTGGGGTGAGGGTAGGGGTGGGGGTAGGGGTGGGGTGAGGGTAGGGGTAGGGGTGGAGGTGGTGTGAGGGTAGGGGTGGGGGTAGGGGTGGGAGTGGGGTGAGGGTATGGGTGGGGGTAGGGGGGGTGGGATTATGGGTGTGGGTAGGGGTGGGGGTAGGGAAGGGGGTAGGGGTGGGAGTATGGGTGGTTGTAGGGGGTGGAGTATGGGTGGGGGTAGGGGTAGGGGTGGGGGTAGGGGTAGGGGTAGGGGTGGGGCATTCTGTAAACCCGAGTCAGTAGTATTGACTCTGGCACAGTTCGCAATGAATGCGTAATAGGCTTGACCCTTGGCATTACAGCCTTGCGCCAAAAATAGTTCGTTCTGATACTATTTTTCTCTCCACTTTTTACAGAAATCATTCAGATGTCAAAACTTGGTTCCATTTCAACAGAAACATTTTATTGTATCGAATAAACGCTTGTTTGTTGTCTCAACAAGAGTAAGTTAAGAGTTTTGTGCGAAATAGTCTTAGAACTACTTTAACGGCGTATGTCAGGGAGCAAATCGGCTATCCCACCAGCCTCTTGTGTGACCTCTGCTTGCATAAATTGGCCAAAAACCTTCCATCACGTGATGTGAACTGTGCTAGAGATACTTTTGCCGGTAGGCGAAATCTCTAGTTTACTAGAATGGGGGTGGGGGTGGGGTGGGGGTAGGGGGTGGGGATGGGGGTTGGTGGGTGACTAGTAGCCACACAATTTTCTGTTATCAGTACATCATAGCATGATCACTGCAGCATTTTCATGCACAGATTTGAAGCACATTATAAAGATGACCACCATCTACTGAGGTCTCTGCCATTGAACTGCCCAATGGTAGTATTGATTGATGAGGTCAGGGCATCTCATACATTGTTTGAAAGTTCTGACCCTTGAGTTGAACATCTTCATTGAAACAGACTAGAGTTCAAGATGTCCTTCCAGACAACTTTGCATTAGCCACTGGCCATTCTGGAGGCCAAGATGAAAATACTGGCAGGTAGATAAATTAGTATATGTAATCATATACACTCACCCCCTCAGCAAGCCTGGGTTTTGGCCATGAGTCACCCTGTGGGTCAGCATAACCACCACTGCCATCAGTGTATTTAAGTAAACCCAGATTTCTCCGTCCCAGGGATAGAACTACGGCACTGCGCCTCGCACATCGTCCAACCCCAAATATCGTGACAATGTGGGATGTTATATTGGCTGCAACCTTGTGTCGTTAGCTTTGGTTTACATGTCTACGACGGGCCAAAGCAAAAAGACAAAAACAAGAAGGGCAAAGTCCATACGACTCACATGCTTGACCTTGACCTTTACATGACCTTGACCTTCAGGTGACCTTCAAGGTCAAGGCCAATCAATTACACCTAGCAATGACATCATACACTAAACTAAGAAATGCTTTACACATTTTTCCTACCAAAATACATGTGACCTTGACCCAAGGTCAAGGTCATCCAAGGTCATGCAACACAAAGCTGTTAATTCAAGACATAGGAAGCACAATGGTGCTTATTGGCACTTTCTACCATGAGATATAGTCACTTTTAGTGGTTCACTACCCCATTTTGGTCACATTTCATAAGGGTCAAAATGACCTTGACCTTGGTGATATGTGACCAAATGTGTCTCATGATAAAAGTATAACATGTGTACTACAATGTTATGAAGTTTGGAACAGTTATCTTCCATAGTTCAGGGGCAAGGGCGCTTCAAAATATGTATACAATCCAACTTTGAAGAGCTCCTGTGACCTTGACCTTGAAGCAAGGTCAACCAAACTGGTATCAAAAGATAGGGCTTACTTTGCCCTATATACCATATATAGGTGAGGTATCCAATCTTAAAAACTTCAGAGAAAATTGAGAAAATGTGAAAAATGGCTGTTTTTTCACAACATTTATGGCCCCTGCGACCTTGACCTTGAAGCAATGTCAAGTCACTATGTATGTTTTTTGAGGCCTTGTCATCATACACCATCATGCCACATTTGGTATTGATAGACTTAATAGTCTCTGAGAAAAATCCAACGTTAAAGTTTTCAGACGCCCGGACGCCCGGACGCCCAGACGCCCGGACGGACAAAACGGGTGAGTACATAGACTCACTTTTGCTTCGCATGTGAGTCAAAAATGTATTTACAGGAACTTCCCAACCCTTCAAACTTGTTTAGAATGCCATCAGTCTGTACAGGTCATCTGACACTGCCATCAGTCTGCACAGGTCATCTGACACTGCCATCAGTCTGCACAGGTCATCTGACACTGCCATCAGTGTGCACAGGTCATCTGACACTGCCATCAGTCTGCACAGGTCATCTGACACTGCCATCAGTCTGCACAGGTCATCTGACACTGCCATCAGTCTGTACAGGTCATCTGACACTGCCATCAGTCTGCACAGGTCATCTGACACTGCCATCAGTGTGTACAGGTCATCTGACACTGCCATCAGTGTGCACAGGTCATCTGACACTGCCATCAGTCTGCACAGGTCATCTGACACTGCCATCAGTCTGCACAGGTCATCTGACACTGCCATCAGTCTGCACAGGTCATCTGACACTGCCATCAGTCTGCACAGGTCATCTGACACTGCCATCAGTGTGCACAGGTCATCTGACACTGCCATCAGTCTGCACAGGTCATCTGACACTGCCATCAGTCTGCACAGGTCATCTGACACTGCCATCAGTCTGCACACGTCATCTGACACTGCCATCAGTCTGCACAGGTCATCTGACACTGCCATCAGTCTGCACAGGTCATCTGACACTGCCATCAGTATGCACAGGTCATCTGACACTGCCATCAGTCTGCACAGGTCATCTGACACTGCCATCAGTCTGCACACGTCATCTGACACTGCCATCAGTGTGCACAGGTCATCTGACACTGCCATCAGTCTGCACAGGTCATCTGACACTGCCATCAGTCTGCACACGTCATCTGACACTGCCATCAGTCTGCACAGGTCATCTGACACTGCCCTCAGTCTGCACAGGTCATCTGACACTGCCCTCAGTCTGCACAGGTCATCTGACACTGCCATCAGTCTGCACAGGTCATCTGACACTGCCATCAGTCTGCACAGGTCATCTGACACTGCCATCAGTCTGCACAGGTCATCTGACACTGCCATCAGTCTGCACAGGTCATCTGACACTGCCATCAGTCTGCACAGGTCATCTGACACTGCCATCAGTCTGCACAGGTCATCTGACACTGCCATCAGTGTGTACAGGTCATCTGGCACTGCCATCAGGCAGACTTCACAGTCCACACCTAAACCCCAGGCACATTTCATCAAGATGGCCCTAAGCAGAGTTCAGGTCACCTCCTGTCCATACCTTTGTCAACTTTCAGTCTTGGGCCAAATTCCCACTGTTGAGATTTTGTTTCTGTTGTTCAGCTGTTCAGGATCATGGCCAAGATGACCACAGATTGCATGAATTTGCATAAGTCACCACATTGTCATCATGACAGAATAATTTGGATTTCTCAAGCAATATCAAAAGTTGTGAGTAAAGGGTTTACATAAATCCTGCCAGTAGTAAGTCAGGAGCAAAACTGTATAAACCAGGTTTTCATGAGCTCTGGCTTTCATTGGAAGTACATTGTAAACTATCAGACCTCTATGTCACGACTCAAATATGTGGTGGGACTTTAAGTCCACTTCCAGTCCTTTTGAAACCGGCACGATGCACCTTTAAGTATTTTTGCAGTGTCAGCACTTGCTGACTGCACCGTTTCGCACGTGCAATGCAAGTCGTCATGCGGCAGTACGTGCACAACATGTCTTTTGTGCGTGAATGGACCCTATATATATAGGGTCGGGTCTTTTTCTAGGGGCGGATTTTGGAAACATTTTCGTCAGCTACTGTGCGTGCAGTTCGTTTCTGAGCCGCGTCTCCGGGGGCCACTGTGCCTGGTTGGCAAGGCCTGGTTTTTGGCTTGCTGGTCTGGTTGTGTGTGATTCGTTTGTGAGCAGCGTCTCAGGGGGCCGCTGTCCCTGGTTGGCAAGACCTGGTGTTGGCTTGCCGGTCTCTTTACCATGTTGTAAAGAGGGGAATGTTTTGTTTGGTCTGGTCAAGGCTTTGAACTGGGACATTGTGACTGACCAAATTCTTTCTTGTGTGCTGTGGAGTGTTGGTGATTTGTGCATTGATGGTTGAGTATTGATTTGTGCTGTGGAGGTGGAGTGTTGGTGATTTGTGCATTGATGGTTGAATATTGATTTGTGCTGTGGAGGTGGAGTGTTGGTGATTTGTGCATTGATGGTTGAATATTGATTTGTGCTGTGGAGGTGGAGTGTTGGTGATTTGTGCATTGATGGTTGAATATTGATTTGTGCTGTGGAGGTGGAGTGTTGGTGATTTGTGCATTGATGGTTGAATATTGATTTGTGCTTTGGAGATGGAGTGTTGGTGATTTGGGCATTGATGGTGGAATATTGATTTGTGCTTTGGAGATGGAGTGTTGGTGATTTGGGCATTGATGGTGGAATATTGATTTGTGCTTTGGAGATGGAGTGTTGGTGATTTGGGCATTGATGGTGGAATATTGATTTGTGCTTTGGAGATGGAGTGTTGGTGATTTGTGCATTGATGGTTGAATATTGATTTGTGCTTTGGATGTTGAGTGTTGGTGATTTGTGCATTGATGGTTGAATATTGATTTGTGCTTTGGATGTTGAGTGTTGGTGATTTGTGCATTGATGGTTGAATATTGATTTGTGCTTTGGATGTTGAGTGTTGGTGATTTGTGCATTGATGGTTGAATATTGATTTGTGCTTTGGATGTTGAGTGTTGGTGATTTGTGCATTGATGGTTGAATATTGATTTGTGCTGTGGAGGTGGAGTGTTGGTGATTTGTGCATTGATGGTTGAATTTTGATCTGTGCTGTGGAGTGTTGGTGATTTGTGCATTGATGGTTGAATTTTGATCTGTGCTGTGGAGTGTTGGTGATTTGCGCATTGATGGTTGAATTTTGATCTGTGCTGTGGAGTGTTGGTGATTTGCGCATTGATGGTTGAATATTGATTTGTGCTTGGGCAGAGGAGTGTTCCTGCATTGACTGGCTCTTTGTTTGATGTTATTAAATTGTTTCATTTTTTATTCATATCTTGTTTGGCATTGTTTGAATAGGGTGTCTTAAGTCTGTGGACAATCGGGCAATTTCCCCTTTAAAAAATTAACACATCTGCACGGGACTACAATCCCACCAGTAGTCATCCACCCGGGCCGTGCCACTCTAGGCCACACACTCCAGAGATTTTGGTCATTAAGGTTTAGTTGTCCAGCAGTTCAATTAGATGACATTTTGAAATCAATGTAGTCATGTCAAGATGTATAGATCTGCACCTTGCTATCATATATTTATGCTCTCCTTCAAAAACTCACTTTTCAAGCAAAATGCCCATTGTCAATCTCCGTCCAAATGTTCATGGTTGGAGAAGATGGACAGACTTCCCAACAGCAGGTGCCTGGGAAACTTTCATGCCATTCAAGACAGTCCACACTCACAGATAGATATGTATATACTTGGCACAAAGTGCCATGCACACACACACACACACACACACACACACACACACAACGACACACACACCTACACACACACACACCTACACACACACACATCTACACACACACACACCTACACACACACACACACACACACCTACACACACACACACACACACACACACACACACACACACTCACAGAGAGAGAGGTCAGAGCAAAGGCTTGAGACATAGAGACAGAGAGACAGGGATTGAGAGACATAGAGACAGAGAGACAGGGACTGAGAGACATAGAGACAGAGAAACACTGGGACTGAGAGACATAGCTAGACAGAACGAACGAACTTTATTTTACAAGGGTAGTGAATTAGGCAGTAGTGCCTTTCTTACATTCAGCCCTTGAGACAAAATATTCAAGTGTGGTGAGAGAGAGAGAGAGGGTGAGAGAGAGAGAGAGAGAGAGAGAGAGAGAGAGAGAGAGAGAGAGAGAGAGAGAGAGAGAGAGAGAGAGAGAGAGAGAGAGAGAGAGAGAGAGAGAGAGAGAGAGAGAGAGAGAGAGAGAGAGAGAGAGAGAGAGAGACAGACAGACACTGAGACAGAGAGACATAGCAAGACAGAGACAGAGAGACAGACAGAGACAGAGAAACAGAGACAAAGAGACAGAGACAGAGACACAGCCAGAGAGACCTAGAGAGACAGAGACAGAGAGACATAGAGGCAGAGACAGACAAGAGAGACACAGAGAGAGAGAGAGAGACAGAGAGACAGAGAGAGAGAGAGACAGAGAGACATAGCAATCTTGACAGAGAGACAGAGACATAGACATAGAGCAACAGAGACAGAGAGCCATAGATAGACAGAGAGATTTAGAGAGACAGAGACAGAGAGACAGAGAGACATAGAAAGACAGAGACACAGAGAGACATAGAGAGACAGAGAGACAGAGACAGACAAGAGAGACAGAGAGAGAGACAGACAAGAGAGACACAGAGAGAGAGACAGAGACAGAGATTTAAAGAAAGAGGCAGAGACATAGAGAGGCAGAGATATAGAGAGACAGAGACAGACATTGACAGAGAGACAGAGAGACAGAGAGACAGAGAGACATAGAGACAAAGACACATATAGAGACAAAAGAGACAGAGAGAGACATTACCTTCAGAGCGAGGGCCTCGCGGATCCGAGCGGCCTGCTCCTTGAAGCGGCCCAGGGAGGTCTCCAGCTCCAGGTAGCGCCGCCGCCAGATGGAGTCCTCCTCGGGGTCTGCAGTCATCCTGGTGCAGGAGGTGTCCTCCCCAGACACTGCAGCACTGCACTGCTGCTCCCTCGGGGCAGGCTGCTTCTGCCCTCCCTCCAGCCTCCTCTCTGCGCTCCCACTGCAAGCAGCAAGCATGGGCTGCAGTTACCATTTCCCTGGTGTCTTCTGGCGGCAGACAGACAGTTTCAGTCACCTTGATACAGCCAGCCTGCTTCAGCCACAGCTGCAGACAGACAGTTTCAGTCATCTTGATACAGCCAGCCTGCTTCAGCCACAGCTGCAGACAGACAGTTTCAGTCATCTTGATACAGCCAGCCTGCTTCAGCCACAGCTGCAGACAGACAGTTTCAGTCATCTTGATACAGCCAGCCTGCTTCAGCCACAGCTGCAGACAGACAGTTTCAGTCATCTTGATACAGCCAGCCTGCTTCAGCCACAGCTGCAGACAGACAGTTTCAGTCATCTTGATACAGCCAGCCTGCTTCAGCCACAGCTGCAGACAGACAGTTTCAGTCACCTTGATACAGCCAGCCTGCTTCAGCCACAGCTGCAGACAGACAGTTTCAGTCATCTTGATACAGCCAGCCTGCTTCAGCCACAGCTGCAGACAGACAGTTTCAGTCACCTTGATACAGCCAGCCTGCTTCAGCCACAGCTGCAGACTTACAACTACAAGAACCAAGCTTCAGCAACACAGCTACAACTGAGCCTGCAAGCTACTTGAGGTCCCCCCCCCCCCCCAATTAGCTGGAACCCCTGGCTGTTGGGGTTTTGGGGCCTGCTTCTGTAGCTGACCCAGGGGTGGTCCCTAGCAACCAGATGCTGCGCCTATTGAGCATAGGACAGGGTCAGATTATTCACATCCAGCCATGCACATGGGAACATTGTAAGTATCTGATAGTGAATAGTATAGGGCAATAAAGAAAGATCCATAGCAACACAGCTTGCTGCAGCCACATTCCCATTCATCAAGCTTCGCCTACATCACTCAACCGAACTGCTGTTGCAAACTTGTCCACCACAGTGATGGCAGTCGCCTGTCTACATCTTACAGCCATAGCAACAGTACATGTACAGAGACAACCATCTTGCTGTTTCAACACAGCCACGGCTTCCACCTGAGATTTACATAGACACAGCAAGACACTTCACTGCCAGACTTACTACAGGTCCCATCTTGCTTTGTACACCGCCTTCCTACAACCACCAAGTACAAGAAACTTCTTCATACAAGCCCCACCTCACTTTGTACACCGCCTTCCTACAACCACCAAGTACAAGGAACTTCTTCATACAAGCCCCACCTCACTTTGTGCACCGCCTTCCTACAACCACCAAGTACAGGGAATTTCTTCATACAAGCCCCACCTCACTTTGTGCACCGCCTTCCTACAACCACCAAGTACAGGGTATTTCTTCATACAAGCTCCACCTCACTTTGTACACCGCCTTCCTACAACCACCAAGTACAGGGAATTTCTTGATACAAGCCCCACCTCACTTTGTACACCGCCTTCCTACAACCACCAAGTACAAGGAACTTCTTCATACAAGCCCCACCTCACTTTGTACACCGCCTTCCTACAACCACCAAGTACAGGGAATTTCTTGATACAAGCCCCACCTCACTTTGTACACCGCCTTCCTACAACCACCAAGTACAGGGACTTCTTCATACAAGTCCCACCTCACTTTGTACACCGCCTTCCTACAACCACCAAGTACAGGGAATTTCTTCATACAAGCCCCAACTCACTTTGTACACCGCCTTCCTACAACCACCAAGTACAAGGAACTTCTTCATACAAGACCCACCTCACTTTGTACACCGCCTTCCTACAACCACCAAGTACAAGGAACTTCTTCATACAAGCCCCACCTCACTTTGTACACCGCCTTCCTACAACCACCAAGTACAAGGAACTTCTTCATACAAGCCCCACCTCACTTTGTACACTGCCTTCCTACAACCACCAAGTACAGGGAATTTCTTCATACAAGCCCCACCTCACTTTGTACACCGCCTTCCTACAACCACCAAGTACAAGGAACTTATTCATACAAGCCCCACCTCACTTTGTACACCACCTTCCTACAACCACCAAGTACAAGGAACTTATTCATTCAAGTCCCACCTCACTTTGTACACCGCCTTCCTACAACCACCAAGTACAGGGAATTTCTTCATACAAGCCCCACCTCACTTTGTACACCACCTTCCTACAACCACCAAGTACAAGGAACTTATTCATTCAAGTCCCACCTCACTTTGTACACCGCCTTCCTACAAACACTAAGTACAAGGAACTTATTCATACAAGTCCCACCTCACTTTGTGCACCGCCTTCCTACAACCACCAAGTACAAGGACCTTCTTCATACAAGCTCCACCTCACTTTGTACACCGCCTTCCTACAACCACCAAGTACAAGGAACTTCTTCATACAAGCTCCACCTCACTTTGTACACCGCCTTCCTACAACCACCAAGTACAGGGAATTTCTTGATACAAGCCCCACCTCACTTTGTACACCGCCTTCCCACAACCACCAAGTACAGGGAATTTCTTGATACAAGCCCCACCTCACTTTGTACACCGCCTTCCTACAACCACCAAGTACAAGGAACTTCTTCATACAAGGCCCACCTCACTTTGTATACCGCCTTCCTACAACCACCAAGTACAGGGAATTTCTTCATACAAGCCCCACTTCACTTTGTACACCGCCTTCCTACAACCACCAAGTACAGGGAATTTCTTCATACAAGCCCCACTTCACTTTGTACACCGCCTTCCTACAACCACCAAGTACAGGGAATTTCTTCATACAAGCCCCACTTCACTTTGTACACCGCCTTCCTACAACCACCAAGTACAGGGAATTTCTTCATACAAGCCCCACCTCACTTTGTACACCGCCTTCCTACAACCACCAAGTACAGGGAACTTCTTCATACAAGCCCCACCTCACTTTGTACACCGCCTTCCTACAACCACCAAGTACAAGGAACTTATTCATTCAAGTCCCACCTCACTTTGTACACCGCCTTCCTACAAACACTAAGTACAAGGACCTTCTTCATACAAGCCCCACCTCACTTTGTACACCGCCTTCCTACAACCACCAAGTACAAGGAACTTCTTCATACAAGCTCCACCTCACTTTGTACACGGCCTTCCTACAACCACCAAGTACAGGGAATTTCTTGATACAAGCCCCACCTCACTTTGTACACCGCCTTCCCACAACCACCAAGTACAGGGAATTTCTTCATACAAGCCCCACTTCACTTTGTACACCGCCTTCCTACAACCACCAAGTACAGGGAATTTCTTCATACAAGCCCCACTTCACTTTGTACACCGCCTTCCTACAACCACCAAGTACAGGGAATTTCTTCATACAAGCCCCACTTCACTTTGTACACCGCCTTCCTACAACCACCAAGTACAGGGAATTTCTTCATACAAGCCCCACCTCACTTTGTACACCGCCTTCCTACAACCACCAAGTACAGGGAACTTCTTCATACAAGCCCCACCTCACTTTGTACACCGCCTTCCTACAACCACCAAGTACAGGGACTTCTTCATACAAGCTCCACCTCACTTTGTACCCCGCCTTCCTACAAACACTAAGTACAGGGAATTTCTTCATACAAGCCCCACCTCACTTTGTACACCGCCTTCCTACAAACACTAAGTACAAGGACCTTCTTCATACAAGCCCCACCTCACTTTGTACACTGCCTTCCTACAACCACCAAGTACAAGGAACTTCTTCATACAAGCCCCACCTCACTTTGTACACTGCCTTCCTACAACCACCAAGTACAGGGAACTTCTTCATACAAGCCCCACCTCACTTTGTACACCGCCTTCCTACAACACTAAGTACAAGGACCTTCTTCATACAAGCCCCACCTCACTTTGTACACCGCCTTCCTACAACACTAAGTACAAGGACCTTCTTCATACAAGCCCCACCTCACTTTGTACACCGCCTTCCTACAACCACCAAGTACAAGGAACTTATTCATTCAAGTCCCACCTCACTTTGTACACCACCTTCCTACAACCACCAAGTACAGGGAATTTCTTCATACAAGCCCCACCTCACTTTGTACACCGCCTTCCTACAACCACCAAGTACAAGGAACTTCTTCATACAAGCCCCACCTCACTTTGTACACCGCCTTCCTACAACCACCAAGTACAAGGAACTTCTTCATACAAGCCCCACCTCACTTTGTACACCGCCTTCCTACAACCACCAAGTACAAGGAACTTCTTCATACAAGCTCCACCTCACTTTGTACACCGCCTTCCTACAACCACCAAGTACAAGGAACTTCTTCACACAAGCTCCACCTCACTTTGTACACCGCCTTCCTACAACCACCAAGTACAGGGAATTTCTTCATACAAGCTCCACCTCACTTTGTACACCGCCTTCCTACAACCACCAAGTACAGGGAATTTCTTCATACAAGCTCCACTTCACTTTGTACACCGCCTTCCTACAACCACCAAGTACAAGGAACTTCTTCATACAAGCTCCACCTCACTTTGTACACCGCCTTCCTACAACCACCAAGTACAGGGAATTTCTTGATACACGAACCATCTCAGAAGAGACAGCACCTTTCATTAATTATTACTGCAACTAGTCTTGATATGAGACCACCTCTTTGCTGGCACTGGTTCCCAGCAGCTGTGGTCTTGCTACAACACAAGCATGCTGTAGGCACCCCATTCCTACATACACTGCCACCATCACTCCAGTCATTATCAAGAGCTCTACAAACACACCGCATTCCTACATACACTGCCGCCATCACTACAGTCATTATCAAGCTACAAACACACCCCATTCCTACATACACTGCCGCCATCACTCCAGTCATTATCAAGCTACAAACACACCGCATTCCCACAAACACTGCTGTCATCACTACAGTCATTATCAAGATACAAACACACCGCATTCCTACATACTGCCGCCATCACTACAGTCATTATCACGCCACTAACACACCGCATTCCCACAAACACTGTGTCATCACTATGGTCATTATCAAGCCACTAACACACCGCATTCTCACAAACACTGTGTCATCACTATAGTCATTATCAAGCCACTAACACACCGCATTCTCACAAACACTGTGTCATCACTATGGTCATTATCAAGCCACTAACACGCCGCATTATCACAAACACTGTGTCATCACTCCAGTCATTATCAAGCCCATAACACACCGCATTCCTACATACACTGCCGTCATCACTATGGTCATTATCAAGCCACTAACACACCGCATTCTCACAAACACTGTGTCATCACTATAGTCATTATCAAGCCACTAACACACCACATTCTCACAAACACTGTGTCATCACTATAGTCATTATCAAGCCACTAACACACCACATTCCTACGAACACTGTGTCATCACTATAGTCATTATCAAGCCACTAACACACCACATTCCCACAAACACTGTGTCATCACTATATGTCTATAGTCATTATCAAGCCACTAACACACCGCATTCCCACAAACACTGTGTCATCACTCCAGTCATTATCAAGCCACAAACACACTGCATTCCTACATACACTGCCGTCATCACTATGGTCATTATCAAGCTACAAACACACTGCATTCCCACAAACACTGTGTCATCACTATGGTCATTATCAAGCTACAAACACACCGTATTCGTACAAACACTGCCATCATCACTATGGTCATTATCAAGCCACAAACACACTGCATTCCTACATACACTGCCGTCATCACTATAGTGAGTCATTATCAAGCCCATAACACACCGCATTCGTACAAACACTGCTGTCATCACTATGGTCATTATCAAGCCACTAACACCAGCAAAGCACCTCAGGAGCAGGGCAACAGTTGGTTGCTCAGCATTTTCCACACCAGCTCTCTGTTCCCAGCCTGCCCTTCCCCAGGCACCAGGCAGGGTGAGGCAGTTCCTGAGGGAAGGGGAGGAGGGGGGAGGGGGGGCCAAAGAGGAGAGGAGTTGGGGGTTTGATGGTGGACCAGGCATGACCAAGTTCAACCGCCAGCAGAAATCAATGAGCCTCTACCTTCCCTTCCCCAGGGACAGCTCCCTCTCTTTGCCCCATTCCCACCCTGGCTATCAGACTATCAGGCAATCAGGCTATCAGGAGAGGGAGAAAAGTGGGCAGATCAGCATGTGCACATGTCCCCTGGCACTGTCCAGTCAGGCAAAAAGCATGTGTCCATTTTCTCTTCCATACATATGGCATTGCTTCACCTGCCCCCTGGTTCTACCCTCCCACCCCCCACCCACCCACCCCCCACCCCCACCCTCAATTCTTCCTCTGGATCATGTAGTGAGCAATCTCCCTAGCTTATACAATCAAATTGTTAGCATATCAAAGTCACTGAAGAAATCTTACCTCATTTTTCTTCTGGCACTTCTTCTATCACTCACCCTATATCCTTCTTCTTTACCTCTCTGATAGACCAACCTGTTGTCTGTGCAATTCTGTACTCTTCTTTTCCATCCTTGTTTTTTCACCCTGGTCTGTTTTCTCTGCTTTCTTCTTCTGTGCACTCCTATAGCTGGTCTCCATTCTGGTGTTACCTGTCTTTGCCCTCTCTCCCACTCACTGTCTTCTCTGTCTATCTTTTCTTCTTATCCTCTGGTTGTTCTGTCTATCTTTTCTTCCTATCCTCTGGTTGTTCTGTCTTCTCCATCTATCTTTTCTCTCTATCCTCTTGTCATTCTGTCATTCCATCTATCTTTTCTCTCTATCCTCTTGTCATTCTGTCATTCCATCTATCTTTTCTTCCTATCCTCTTGTCATTCTGTCATTCCATCTATCTTTTCTCTCTATCCTCTTGTCATTCTGTCATTCCATCTATCTTTTCTCTCTATCCTCTTGTCATTCTGTCATTCCATCTATCTTTTCTTCCTATCCTCTTGTCATTCTGTCTTCTCCATCTATCTTTTCTTCCTATCCTCTTGTCATTCTGTCTTCTCCATCTATCTTTTCTTCCTATCCTCTTGTCATTCTGTCTTCTCTGTCTTTTCTCTCTATCCTCTTGTCATTCTGTCTTCTCTGTCTATCTTTTCTTCCTATCCTCTTGTCATTATGTGTTCTTTTTCTATCCTTTTACATAATTATTTGGCCTTTGGCCTATCACAATGTTTACATACATGTGAAATACATCAGCATTAACAACTTCAAGAGGGGGGGGGAGGGGGGGGAGGAGGGAGAGAGGGGGGAGGGGGGGGGGGAGGAGACACACACACACTTACTGAGACAGAAATAACGAAAGATATTGATGAATCAAAGAGGTGAAATGAATGTGATACATGTGTATATATATCTGTTCTTGCATTGTTTTGCGGGTGGGTGTTCAGGCACACATGCTTGTAGTTGTAGGGCATGTGTGTGTGCGTGTGTGTGCATGTGTGTGAGAGTGTATGTGTGTGTGTATGTGTGTGCGTGCATGCATGCATATGTGTGTGTGTATGTGTGTGTGTGTGTGCGTATGCATGACCACATGCACATGTGTGTGTGATTGTCTAGAAATTATTGGGTAGTATATCTAACAGAGATAATGAATACATGGATACCTCTGAACTCATGCATTTCTCTTGTGTGAGGCAAGCATATTTACTGCAGCTAGCAGAAACTCCTCTCCTTCTTTTTAAACAGACAAGCAAATTGATTCATAGTTTACCGACAGCAATTTCAGTTGAAGTAACATCATCTTTGGCAGACATGCATGCATAATACTTGCATACACACTTACATGCATAGAGTGATGCACATGTATGCAAGTCTGCACATACACACACACATACACACACATACACACACACACACACACACACACACACACACACAAACATTCATGCATGTACACACAAGTACATGTGCATGCTCACACTCCACTCGATCTAACACACACACACACACACACACACACACACACACACACTCACACACACACTCACACACACACTCACACGCACACACACACACACACACACACACACACACACATACACACGTAACACACACACATTCATACTCACATGTACACACACACACACACGTCACACATGCACAAACGCACACACACACGTAACAGACACACACACACACACGTACACACACACACACACACACACACACACACACACACACACACACACACACACACAGAGGTTTGCTATGAATTCGTAGAGGGCCATGCCGTAAAGTGAGAGGGAGTCCAGAGCTGTTGCTCCCTGCCCCCGAGAGCATACCACCATACGACATTCCATACTTGATGATACTGCAGCTGGAGTTTACTTGTTTTTGTTCCACTCACCCAAAAGCATGAATAAATCCGCCCACAGTCAGATCAGCTCACGTCCTGATGGGATCATAGCATTCCATAATTCCTTGAGTTGCATTGAAGTTCCAAGGCTGCATCCATGATCGCCGCATCCATACCCCGGCAGCACTCGGCACAGCAGACAGCAGACGCAAAGACAATGCCGAAATCCAGGAAACTCTACCTGGACGTCCCAAACACAGACAGCGGCAGTGCAAACACCGAAGTTAGACTAAGTCCTCATCTAGGCAATGGACTCCACGACCATGAGATGTCTCATAGTGCATGAAAATCCTCAAAACGGCAATGATGAGAGATCGGTCAGCACAGTGTACCGACACATCACTCGCCGATCGCAGATGGGCCAACTATCCCACTGCTGTAGAGTGTTTTCTGCTAGGCACACTATCGAGTGTTCTAAAAACAGAACCGGAAGACATTCTACCACAGGCCGGGACTCAACTCGATAGCGTCAAATTAAAATTCCCTGAAGGTCAATAATTTATTTTCCTTCAAAATTAAATAGTTATATGACCAGCAGCTGTGTTTTATTTGCATTACTTCATACAGCTTTCTTAGCTGCGTGATTAAAGTATGGCGGCTACCTCGTGGCGGCTTGTTTACAACATGCGGGTGTAGAAACTCTGTCTTGTTTTGATGTCGATTGTCTATTTTTATTCACTTCTGACGGACCATGGATCATGAACAGTGGTTTGTGAAGCTACTGGCAGGTAAGTTCATGTGGTCCCAATGTCTTTCTGTGTTCGATGCAGAGGCTTATGGTATCAATACCAATTACTAGAATTAGTAATAGTAGAATTACCATGACTGAGTATGTGAAAGCAGAGACCCAAGTGTTGTGTTCTCATCACTGTACCGTGCGCAGTGGACCATCTACTGAGTACATACGTAATTCGATGCGATCAAATACACTGCAGAATGACTCGAGTCCAGGGTTAGTCTTATTGTTTGTACGCAATGAAATGTACGAGCATCCATCGGAAAGCGATGGTATTAATAGTATACTAGTACCAGATTTCTTCTACACAACTTGAACTTGATAATGATACTTGATAGTCATACTGATTATTAGATACTTGAGAAACACGAGAAGCAACAGCCATTGCAAAGAAGAGTATTTGGACTGAAGGAGATCAACTTGCTAGGAGTTTTCTGTGGTAGTGGTGATGGTGACACGCGTGAGTGTGTGTGTAGTGTGTGTGTGTATGTGTGTGTGTATGTGTGTGTGTGTGTGTGTGTGTGTAGTGTGTGTGTGCGTGTGTGTGTGTATGTGTGTGTGTGTGTGTGTGTGTGTGTGTGTGTGTACGGAGGGGAGCAGTTAAAGGGAAACACATGAAAAGACCTGGCTAAAAACTGTGTTCAATGTGGAAGTGCATCACACAACATTAAGATAAACCCATCAACTCATACCCCAACCTGAGGCCACTAGTAAAGACCACACAGAGGGAGGAATGCATGATGCCTGCCTCAGATGCATTGAACTGGGGAGAGTATAAGGTCTACCATATGGAATGGTCCTTTTCACCCACTGAAAGAGAAGCAATAACAGTCATCATCATCATCATCAAAATCCTTTCCATGCATCCAAATAGAACTGACACATAGAACACAGAAGAGGTACACATTTGGGTCTTTCAGTCCTACTACTGTACTAGTCACACGGGTGCAGCACCATTCCATGCCATGCTGTATATATTCAAGTGTTGCAAAAGTCCTAGGTTTATACCCAAGTGTTGCAAAAGTCCTAGGTTTATATCCAAGTGTTGCAAAAGTCCTAGGTTTATACCCAAGTGTTGCAAAAGTCCTAGGTTTATACCCAAGACCAAGTGTTGCAAAAGTCCTAGGTTTATATCCAAGTGTTGCAAAAGTCCTAGGTTTAAATCCAAGTGTTGCAAAAGTCCTAGGTTTATATCCAAGTGTTGCAAAAGTCCTAGGTTTATATCCATGTGTTGCAAAAGTCCTAGGTTTATATCCAAGTGTTGCAAAAGTCCTAGGTTTAAATCCATGTGTTGCAAAAGTCCTAGGTTTAAATCCATGTGTTGCAAAAGTCCTAGGTTTAAATCCAAGTGTTGCAAAAGTCCTAGGTTTATATGGATGTGTTGCAAAAGTCCTAGGTTTATATCCATGTGTTGCAAAAGTCCTAGGTTTATATCCATGTGTTGCAAAAGTCCTAGGTTTAAATCCATGTGTTGCAAAAGTCCTAGGTTTATATCCATGTGTTGCAAAAGTCCTAGGTTTATATCCATGTGTTGCAAAAGTCCTAGGTTTAAATCCATGTGTTGCAAAAGTCCTAGGTTTAAATCCAAGTGTTGCAAAAGTCCTAGGTTTATATGGATGTGTTGCAAAAGTCCTAGGTTTATATCCATGTGTTGCAAAAGTCCTAGGTTTAAATCCATGTGTTGCAAAAGTCCTAGGTTTAAATCCAAGTGTTGCAAAAGTCCTAGGTTTATATGGATGTGTTGCAAAAGTCCTAGGTTTATATCCATGTGTTGCAAAAGTCCTAGGTTTAAATCCAAGTGTTGCAAAAGTCCTAGGTTTATATCCATGTGTTGCAAAAGTCCTAGGTTTAAATCCATGTGTTGCAAAAGTCCTAGGTTGCTCTGCTTTACAACAAGTCATTTTTCACTGCTTCTCATGAGAGTGTAGTAGTGGAGGTGGCAGAGAGGAATTAGTGCCTTAACAAGAATGAAGAGTTTTCAGCATGCACCAGTTGAATGAGTGGCTTGTGAAGTGTTTACCTGCGAGTGTCTTTCAAGGAATGAAATCAGTTGGATGAATGGATATTGTGAGCTTGCAGTCAGAGGGTGTTTTGAAGTGTGGATGACAGGGAGAGGTTGTTTCTTGACTGAAAGAGAAAGAGATTGTGACAGGGAAGACCCGGCCTCTGATCCAGCTAGGCCAAGTTGGCTTCAAGTGTTCTGAATGGGATTTTTACCACACCCATTTCTGCAACTGTAGGCATTGCAGATGAGTGCATCCTGTCGGCTAAGCTGGTTCCTTCTAGCTGAGCTTTTCTCCATCAAGTTTCTCACCTGTCACAGCAGCCTTCAAGATTCTTGACTTGTTCACCATCCTCCTTTCCGGAGCTGTTTTCAGAACTCGATGAGTGACAAAACTGGTGACTTCTATTATCTATAAATTGGCAATGTAGACAGAATGTGTCAGGGACGTCTATAGCTTCATGGTCAGAGAGAGCACTTGGACAATCACTGCGAGGTCATGGGATTGGTCCTTGCCCGAGATATGAGACTTTGTTCATGACCTCCACCCCCAGCCACTTGTATGGTATGCAGACACCCTTCCTCCATAGAGTGAAAGCAAACAATCTGCTTCAAAACCAATCACAGCAGAGAGAAAAGTAGACCCCCTTCCTCCATAGAGTGAAAGCAAACAATCTGCTTCAAAACCAATCACAGCAGAGAGAAAAGCAGACACCCTTCCTCCATAGAGTGAAAGCAAACAATCTGCTTCAAAACCAATCACAGCAGAGAGAAAAGCAGACACCCTTCCTCCATAGAGTGAAAGCAAACAATCTGCTTCAAAACCAATCACAGCAGAGAGAAAAGTAGACCCCCTTCCTCCATAGAGTGAAAGCAAACAATCTGCTTCAAAACCAATCACAGCAGAGAGAAAAGCAGACACCCTTCCTCCATAGAGTGAAAGCAAACAATCTGCTTCAAAACCAATCACAGCAGAGAGAAAAGCAGACACCCTTCCTCCATAGAGTGAAAGCAAACAATCTGCTTCAAAACCAATCACAACAGAGAGAAAATTAGACAACCTTTACTCCCTCATCACATGCGACATACCCTGCGACTGTCGGACTTGGCCCAGACCTGACCAGACAGTTTATGCCGCGACCACCATGGTACGGGTTAAGTGTTGCTGTCAGCTAGAGGCAATGTGAGAATGGCGTGGACAACTGGAAGTGACTGGGTCTATTGCTGCAGGGACGCACAGGCCAGGTAGGAAAAGCTCTCTGAGCACTCTACCTAGGTCAGTTTGATTGCCTTAGATGTCTTTTGCACTTGCTTCTGCCTGCAGGCGATGAGAGGGAGCTGGGGAGACTGCCACTACCGCTGCTGAGGGAACTGCTAAAGGTGGACAACACCAAGCACTACCTGCTGGCTGTCAAAGAGGTACTGAGCTTTTTGTGCAGTGGCAGAGGTGGTAGCCCCCTTGGCTGCTTAGTAGCCCCCTTGGCTGCTTGGTAGGCCCCTTGGTAGCTCCCTTGGCTGTTTGGTAGGCCCTTTGGTAGCCCCCTTGGCCGCTTGGTAGCCTCCTTGGCTGCTTGGTAGGCCCCTTGGTAGCTCCCTTGGCTGCTTGGTAGACCCCTTGGTAGCCCCCTTGGCTGCTTGGTAGGCCCCTTGGTAGCCCCCTTGGCCCCTTGGTAGCCCCCTTGGTAGCCCCCTTGGCCCCTTGGTAGCCAGCCCCCTTGGTAGCCCCCTTGGTAGCCCCCTTGGCCCCATGGTAGCCCCCTTGGTAGCCCCCTTGGCCCATTGGTAGCCCCCTTGGCCGCTTGATAGGCCCCTTGGTAGCCCCCTTAACCAGTTGGTAGGCCGCTTGGTAGCCCCCTTGGCTGCTTGGTAGGCCACTTGGTAGCCCCCTTGACCGCTTGGTAGGCCCCTTGGCCGTTTGGTAGCCCCCTTGGTAGCCCCCTTGGCTGCTTGGTAGGCCCCTTGGCTGCTTGGTAGCCCCCTTGGCCGCTTGGTAGGCCCCTTGGTAGCCCCCTTGGCCCCTTAGTAGCCCCCTTGACTGCTTGGTAGGCCCCTTGGCCGCTTGGTAGGCCCCTTGGTAGCCCCCTTGGCCGCTTGGTAGCCCCCTTGGCCGCTTGGTAGGCCTCTTGGTAGCCCCCTTGGCCGCTTGGTAGGCCCCTTGGTAGCCCCCTTGACTGCTTGGTAGCCCCCTTGGCCGCTTGGTAGCCCCCTTGGCCGCATGGTAGCCCCCTTGACTGCTTGGTAGCCCCCTTGGCCGCATGGTAGCCCCCTTGACTGCTTGGTAGCCCCCTTGGCCGCTTGGTGGCCCCCTTGGCTGCTTGGTAGCCCCCTTGACTGCTTGGTAGCTCCCTTGGCCGCTTGGTAGCCCCCTTGGCCGCTTGGTGGCCCCCTTGGCTGCTTGGTAGCCCCCTTGGCCACTTGGTAGCCCCCTTGACTGCTTGGTAGCCCCCTTGGCCACTTGGTAGCCCCCTTGGCCCCTTGGTAGCCCCCTTGACTGCTTGGTAGCCCCCTTGGCCACTTGGTGGCCCCCTTGGCTGCTTGGTAGCCCCCTTGGCCACTTGGTAGCCCCCTTGGCCACTTGGTGGCCCCCTTGGCTGCTTGGTAGCCCCCTTGACTGCTTGGTAGCCCCCTTGACCGCTTGGTAGCCCCCTTGGCCACTTGGTAGCCCCCTTGGCTGCTTGGTAGCCCCCTTGGCCGCTTGGTAGGCCCCTTGGTAGCCCCCTTGGCTGCTTGGTAGGCCCCTTGAAAGCCCCCTTGGCTGCTTGGTAGCCCCCTTGGCCGCTTGGTAGGCCCCTTGGTAGCCCCCTTGGCTGCTTGGTAGCCCCCTTGGCTGCTTGGTAGCCCCCTTGGCCGCTTGGTAGGCCCCTTGGTAGCCCCCTTGGCTGCTTGGTAGCCCCCTTGGCCGCTTGGTAGCCCCCTTGGCCGCTTGGTAGCCCCCTTGGCCCCTTGGTAGCCCCCTTGGCCGCTTGGTAGCCCCCTTGGCTGCTTTGTAGCCCCCATGGCCGCTTGGTAGGCCCCTTGGTAGCCCCCTTGGCCGCTTGGTAGCCCCCTTGACTGCTTGGTAGCCCCCTTGACTGCTTGGTAGCCCCCTTGACTGCTTGGTAGCCCCCTTGGCCGCTTGGTAGTCCCCTTGGCCGCTTGGTAGCCCCCTTGGCTGCTTGGTAGCCCCCTTGACTGCTTGGTAGCCCCCTTGACTGCTTGGTAGCCCCCTTGACTGCTTGGTAGCCCCCTTGGCTGCTTTGTAGCCCCCTTGGACGCTTGGTAGGCCCCTTGGTAGCCCCCTTGGCCGCTTGGTAGCCCCCTTGACCGCTTGGTAGCCCCCTTGGCTGCTTGGTAGCCCCCTTGACTGCTTGGTAGCCCCCTTGGCTGCTTGGTAGCCCCCTTGGCTGCTTGGTAGCCCCCTTGGCTGCTTTGTAGCCCCCTTGGCCGCTTGGTAGGCCCCTTGGTAGCCCCCTTGGCCGCTTGGTAGGCCCCTTGGTAGCCCCCTTGACTGCTTGGTAGCCCCCTTGGCAGCCCCCTTGGCCGCTTGGTAGCCCCCTTGGCTGCTTGGTAGCCCCCTTGGCTGCTTTGTAGCCCCCTTGGCCGCTTGGTAGGCCCCTTGGTAGCCCCCTTGGCCGCTTGGTAGCCCCCTTGACCGCTTGGTAGCCCCCTTGACTGCTTGGTAGCCCCCTTGGCCCTTTGGTAGCCCCCTTGACTGCTTGGTAGCCCCCTTGACTGCTTGGTAGGCTCCTTGGCCGCTTGGTAGCCCCCTTGGCCGCTTGGTAGTCCCCTTGGCCGCTTGGTAGCCCCCTTGACTGCTTGGTAGCCCCCTTGACTGCTTGGTAGCCCCCTTGACTGCTTGGTAGCCCCCTTGGCTGCTTTGTAGCCCCCTTGGCTGCTTTGTAGGCCCCTTGGCCGCTTGGTAGCCCCCTTGACTGCTTTGTAGCCCCCTTGGCTGCTTTGTAATCCCCTTGACTGCTTGGTAGCCCCCTTGGCTGCTTTGTAGCCCCCTTGGCTGCTTTGTAGCCCCCTTGGCCGCTTGGTAGCCCCCTTGGCCGCTTGGTAGTCCCCTTGGCCGCTTGGTAGCCCCCTTGGCTGCTTGGTAGCCCCCTTGGCCGCTTGGTAGCTCCCTTGGCCGCTTGGTAGCCCCCTTGGCTGCTTGGTAGCCCCCTTGGCTGCTTGGTAGCCCCCTTGGCCCCTTGGTAGCCCCCTTGGTCCCTTGGTATCCCCCTTGGCTGCTTGGTAGCCCCCTTGGTCCCTTGGTAGCCCCCTTGGCCGCTTGGTCCCTTGGTAGCCCCCTTGGCCGCTTGGTAGCCCCCTTGGTCCCTTGGTAGCCCCCTTGGCCGCTTGGTAGCCCCCTTGGTCCCTTGGTAGCCCCCTCGGCCGCTTGGTAGCCCCCTTGGTCCCTTGGTAGCCCCCTTGGCCGCTTGGTAGCCCTCTTGGTAGCCCCCTTGGCCGCTTGGTTGCCCCCTTGGCCCCTTGGTCCCTTGGTAGCCCCCTTGGCCGCTTGGTAGGCCACTTGGTAGCCCCCTTGGCTGCTTGGTAGCCCCCTTGACTGCTTGGTAGGCCCCTTGGCCGCTTGGTAGCCCTCTTGGTAGCCCCCTTGGCCGCTTGGTAGCCCCCTTGGCCGCTTGGTAGCCCCCTTGGCCCCTTGGTCCCTTGGTAGCCCCCTTGGCCGCGTGGTAGCCCCCTTGGCCGCTTGGTAGCCCCCTTGGCCGCTTGGTAGCCCCCTTGGCCGCTTGGTAGCCCCCTTGGTCCCTTGGTATCCCCCTTGGCCGCTTGGTAGCCCCCTTGGCCGCTTGGTAGCCCCCTTGGCCGCTTGGTAGCCCCCTTGGCCGCTTGGTAGCCCCCTTGGCCGCTTGGTAGCCCCCTTGGCCGCTTGGTAGCCCTCTTGGCCCCTTGGTCCCTTGGTATCCCCCTTGGCCGCTTGGTAGCCCCCTTGGCCGCTTGGTAGCCCCCTTGGCCCCTTGGCCGCTTGGTAGACCCCTTGGCCGCTTGGTAGCCCCCTTGGCCGCTTGGTAGCCCCCTTGGCCGCTTGGTAGCCCCCTTGGCCGCTTGGTAGCCCCCTTGGCCGCTTGGTAGCCCCCTTGACTGCTTGGTAGCCCCCTTGGCCCCTTGGTAGCCCCCTTGACTGCTTGGTAGCCCCCTTGGTCCCTTGGTAGCCCCCTTGGCCGCTTGGTAGCCCCCTTGACCGCTTGGTAGCCCCCTTAGCCGCTTGGTAGCCCCCTTGGCCCCTTGGCCGCTTGGTAGCCCCCTTGGCCCCTTGGTCCCTTGGTCCCTTGGTAGCCCCCTTGGTCCCTTGGTAGCCCCCTTGGCCGCTTGGTAGCCCCCTTGGTAGCCCTCTTGGTAGCCGCCTTGGCTGCTTGATAGCCCCCTTGGCTGCTTGGTAGGCCCCTTGGTAGCCCTCTTGGTAGCCGCCTTGGCTGCTTGGTAGCCCCCTTGGCCGCTTGGTAGCCCCCTTGGCTGCCTGGTAGGCCCCTTGGTCCCTTGGTAGCCTCCTTGGCTGCTTGGTAGGCCCCTTGGTAGCCCCCTTGGTAGCCCCCTTGGCTGCTTGGTAGGCTCCTTGGTAGCCCCCTTGGCTGCTTGGTAGCCCCCTTGGCCCCTTGGTAGCTCCCTTGGCGGCTTGGTAGCCCCCTTGGCTGCTTGGTAGGCCCCTTGGTAGCCCCCTTGGCTGCTTGGTAGGCCCCTTGGTAGCCCCCTTGGTAGCCCCCTTGGCTGCTTGGTAGCCCCCTTGGCCCCTTGGTAGCTCCCTTGGCGGCTTGGTAGCCCCCTTGGCAGCTTGGTAGCCCCCTTCTCTGCTTGGGACCGCCCTGGCTCAGACACTGGAACAGGCGCCAAAGCCCAGCAGCCAGAGAGATTCCATTTGATGAGGGAGTCATCCAGGGCTCCGACCACACATTATGCTTGTCCTCTACTGCCAATCTCTGCCCTTGCTGCCAAACCCATTCTCTGCCCTTGCTGCCAAACCCATTCTTACCCAAGCTGCTAGTTGAGTGCTGCACTCTTTTGCTTTTTTCTCTCAAAGGTCACTGCACTGCATGTAGCAATGATTCCATTATCCCTGCTGCAGAACTTGCAGGTAGCAATGATTCCATTATCCCTGCTGCAGAACTTGCATGTAGCAATGATTCCATTATCCCTGCTGCACTGCATGTAGCAATGATTCCATTATCCCTGCTGCACTGCATGTAGCAATGATTCCATTATCCCTGCTGCACTGCATGTAGCAATGATTCCATTATCCCTGCTGCAGAACTTGCATGTAGCAATGATTCCATTATCCCTGCTGCAGAACTTGCATGTAGCAATGATTCCATTATCCCTGCTGCAGAACTTGCATGTAGCAATGATTCCATTATCCCTGCTGCAGAACTTGCAGGTAGCAATGATTCCATTATCCCTGCTGCAGAACTTGCATGTAGCAATGATTCCATTATCCCTGCTGCAGAACTTGCATGTAGCAATGATTCCATTATCCCTGCTGCAGAACTTGCATGTAGCAATGATTCCATTATCCCTGCTGCAGAACTTGCATGTAGCAATGATTCCATTATCCCTGCTGCAGAACTTGCATGTAGCAATGATTCCATTATCCCTGCTGCAGAACTTGCATGTAGCAATGATTCCATTATCCCTGCTGCAGAACTTGCATGTAGCAATGATTCCATTATCCCTGCTGCAGAACTTGCATGTAGCAATGATTCCATTATCCCTGCTGCAGAACTTGCATGTAGCAATGATTCCATTATCCCTGCTGCAGAACTTGCATGTAGCAATGATTCCATTATCCCTGCTGCAGAACTTGCAGGTAGCAATGATTCCATTATCCCTGCTGCAGAACTTGCATGTAGCAATGATTCCATTATCCCTGCTGCAGAACTTGCATGTAGCAATGATTCCATTATCCCTGCTGCAGAACTTGCATGTAGCAATGATTCCATTATCCCTGCTGCAGAACTTGCATGTAGCAATGATTCCATTATCCCTGCTGCAGAACTTGCATGTAGCAATGATTCCATTATCCCTGCTGCAGAACTTGCATGTAGCAATGATTCCATTATCCCTGCTGCAGAACTTGCATGTAGCAATGATTCCATTATCCCTGCTGCAGAACTTGCATGTAGCAATGATTCCATTATCCCTGCTGCAGAACTTGCAGGTAGCAATGATTCCATTATCCCTGCTGCAGAACTTGCATGTAGCAATGATTCCATTATCCCTGCTGCAGAACTTGCATGTAGCAATGATTCCATTATCCCTGCTGCAGAACTTGCATGTAGCAATGATTCCACTGCTGCAGAACTTGCATGTAGCAATGATTCCATTATCCCTGCTGCAGAACTTGCATGTAGCAATGATTCCATTATCCCTGCTGCAGAACTTGCATGTAGCAATGATTCCATTATCCCTGCTGCAGAACTTGCATGTAGCAATGATTCCATTATCCCTGCTGCAGAACTTGCATGTAGCAATGATTCCATTATCCCTGCTGCAGAACTGCCACAGGCAGAAAACTGCAAGCCTGAGTTTAGAGCAAATGAGTTTAAGGAGGAAAAATGAGGGAGCGCACAGCTGGAGCGTGGGTATTGTGGAAACGCCACATGGAACCAGTCGTCCAGTGTGTGAGACAAAGTAACCCTTTAGGTCCTGTAAGTCATTCAAGCACTGCTTCATTCGCCAGTCCTGTAAGGATTTTGTGGAAAAAATCAGTCAAGTAATAGCCACATGGGGTGAGTGGCTATGGGCGGTACAGGATCTGAAGAGGAAAATAGCTGCACAGGATGTTAAGAAAAGCACAAACACTAATGTAACTGATGCATGGCTTTCTTTACTAATCAAAAAGTTATTTAAGTGCAGATGATAATAAATGCTCCATGAAGTGGAAGATGGAAACTGTGTTTACCGACTGTGACCAATGTGAGGGATTTCCACACATCGCTGTTTACCGACTGACCAGTTTGAGGGATTTCCACACATCGCTGTTTACCGACTGACCAATGTGAGGGATTTCCAAACATCGCTGTTTACTGACTGTGACCAATGTGAGGGATTTCCACACATCGCTGTTTACTGACTGTGACCAATGTGAGGAACACATCGCTGTTTACTGACTGTGACCAATGTGAGGGATTTCCACACATCGCTGTTTACCGACTGACCAATGTGAGGGATTTCCAAACATCGCTGTTTACTGACTGTGACCAATGTGAGGGATTTCCACACATCGCTGTTTACTGACTGTGACCAATGTGAGGGATTTCCACACATCGCTGTTTACTGACTGTGACCAATGTGAGGGATTTCCAAACATTGCTGTTTACTGACTGTGACCAATGTGAGGAACACATCGCTGTTTACTGACTGTGACCAATGTGAGGGATTTCCACACATCGCTGTTTACCGACTGTGACCAATGTGAGGGATTTCCAAACATCGCTGTTTACTGACTGTGACCAATGTGAGGAACACATCGCTGTTTACTGACTGTGACCAATGTGAGGGATTTCCACACATCGCTGTTTACTGACTGTGACCAATGTGAGGGATTTCCACACATCGCTGTTTACTGACTGTGACCAATGTGAGGAACACATCGCTGTTTACTGACTGTGACCAATGTGAGGGATTTCCACACATCGCTGTTTACCGACTGTGACCAATGTGAGGAACACATCGCTGTTAAAACCGACTGTGACCAATGTGAGGGATTTCCACACATCGCTGTTTACCGACTGTGACCAATGTGAGGGATTTCCACACATCGCTGTTTACCGACTGTGACCAATGTGAGGGATTTCCACACATCGCTGTTTACCGACTGTGACCAATGTGAGGGATTTCCACACATCGATAGCTGTTGTGGGGAAATGGCACAATGCTGGTTTTGGTCACCCAGGAAAAGCTGCAGACTTGTTTGCACTGGCTTGGATTGGAGATTGAACTCTGTTATTGCTGACTGACACTGACACTAACAATCATGCAGAGAATCACATGATGATGTCAAATTGAAAACTGAAAAACAAATGTTTGGTTGTGGAGGGGAAGCAGTGAAATTACCATCCACAGTGAAAAATACAAATCAAAATTGTTCTTGCTCATCTGCTTCATTTAATTAACGTTGGTTTGTGTATCACTGATGTGTATCACTGATGTGTATCACTGATGTGTATAACTGATGTGTATCACTGATGTGTATCACTGATGTGTATCACTGATGTGTATCACTGATGTGTATCACTGATGTGTATCACTGATGTGTATCACTGATGTGTATAACTGACGTGTATCACTGACGTGTATCACTGATGTGTATAACTGATGTGTATAACTGATGTGTATCACTGATGTGTATAACTGATGTGTATCACTGATGTGTATCACTGATGTGTATCACTGATGTGTATAACTGACGTGTATCACTGATGTGTATCACTGATGTGTATCACTGATGTGTATCACTGATGTGTATCACTGATGTGTATCACTGATGTGTATAACTGATGTGTATCACTGATGTGTATCACTGATGTGTATCACTGATGTGTATAACTGATGTGTATCACTGATGTGTATCACTGATGTGTATCACTGATGTGTATCACTGATGTGTATCACTGATGTGTATCACTGATGTGTATCACTGATGTGTATCACTGATGTGTTCACTGCATGCAAGCAACACAAAGACATTGACATCATATCATAAACTTTCATTTTCAGGTGCTGAATTATCTGAAATCCAATGAAAAGCCAGGAGATGAGAAGATTATCATCTGGATACTGGTCCATATCTACCTGTCTTGTGACTTGAAGAACTCTGTCAGAAGGGTGATAGCAAGGTAAATAAGGCTGTTGTCGGCTGCACATCCCTCCTCCTTCAGTTTTTCTTCCTTTTAAAGAAAGAGACACTTTGAAACAAACACATGCACAAATGTGTGCGCATGCACGCATGCTCACACACACACATACTCACTTGCACACACACACACACACACTTGCACACGCACACACACTCACTTGCACACACACACTCACACAAACACACACACTCACACACACACAAACATGCACACTTGCATACACACACACAAAAACACAAAGAGGCACACACACGCACGCACACACACACACACACACACATGCGTGTATTTTGGCGCAAGTGGGTTCTTGAGAAAACATACGAAAAGTGGGTTCTTGCCCTTCCACTTATCAGAAAAATATAAAATTAATGCCAAGCTGTTCTCTAGGCTCTAGTTAAAGCATACACTCCAAAAAACAACAGATATCAAAATATGATTTGCTGATAGAAGGCCCTAAATAAATGGGTTTTTTTCTTAAAAGTGAGGTCCCGTAATCTATATTTAGAGTAGAAATTATGGACTACTTCCGGTACGTATCGAAGTGGAAGCAAAGACCATA